>NEWO01000128.1:877730-889406 GCA_003013225.1 Phalaenopsis aphrodite | reverse complement strand
TGGAACCATGGTGAACTGCTGGTGGTTCTCCTGGGGCTGTTGCTTTCATCAGGGTGCCTTGTTCTCCTCCTTCTTCACTTTGAAGTCTTTCCCCATCACTCCTCTCTTAGGCTGTGGTGGTCCTTTCACTGCTTCTTTGGTTTTTCCTTGGTGGTGGGTTTGGTACTGTTCCATTGGAGGCCTCCTGTTTTCTCTGGTTTTTTATGCTGACCTTCTGCTTTCTGTCCTGTTCTCTGTTTCTTTACTCTAAAATCTCTGGATTTTCTCCTTGTGGCTGGTGTCATGGCCACTCCCATAGATGTTCACACTGATTCCAGTTGGACTAAGGCTACTTATGCAGGGGTTGTTGGTAGAGCTAATGACACTCTCCAAGATCCCACAAATTTAATCTTTCCTCAGGAATTTCATAATGTTGCTACTGGCAAAGGTATCTGCCCTTGCATTAACCCCCTTGGCTCCAAAGATGGAGAAACTGCAGTCTATTTCTCTGCAGCTGAAATTGCTTCACTGAATGAAGAAGTCAAATTCACTCTTGTTGGAAAATTCCAGTTGGGTCATCCCAAAATGGACCTTGTTAGAAGCTTCTTTGATTCTTTTAATTTCATTGGACAATAGAAGCTTGGTTTGATAGATGGCAGACATCTTCTTATCCAACTCACAATGGAAGAAGATTATGCTAGGCTATTTGCTAAACAAGTTGTTTCTATATTAGGAGTAACAATGAAAATCCAAAAATGGACTAGAGACTTTGACCCAACTAAGGAGCCTCCTGTGGTCCCAATTTAGTTTAAGCTGCCTGGTCTCCTATTACCTTACTTCAAGTTTAATGCACTTTTTAACATAGGGAGAGCACTTGGTACTCCCCTCAAGGTTGATGCTCCTACTTTCAATAAGGCAAGACCTGCTCTTGCTAGAATTCAGGTGGAAAGAGGCATTACTCTCCCTGTGATAAAAAGGATATGGATTGGTTCTGATAAAGAGGGGTTTTAGCAAGCTATAACTGCTAAACAAAAACCTTTTTACTGCCAACACTATAAAATGTTTGGTCACACTGTTGAGAAAAGCTATAGGCTCCACCCTCCTACACAAAAACCCTTTATGAATCCAAGGGAGCTAGTCATGTTTCTAATCAGGGACAAAGCAATCATACCACTACTATTAATCACAGAGAGACTAGGCAAACCAGCAAAACTTCTTCTGATAGGAACACTAATCCTCCTGCTTCTTTCCCCTCTGGTGATCCATTAGGGGAATTATCTGAACCCCATAACAACTTGAAATCTTCTCCAGGTTGTGTGGTGAGGGTTGAACCCAATGAAGTCAGAATTATTACCCCTCCCTCCCCCACACTTGCCGAAAAAGGGAAGTGTGTTTTGGAAAACCCTTAGTTCATTGAGGCTGATACTTTTGATGCTACTATTGTTGAAGTGCAGCAAGATTTGGGAGCTGATAGCCAAAGTCAGAAAAAAAGGAAAAAGAATGTGATGAAAAGTTCCCCACTTAATGAGGCTACTCCTAGCATTGCTGAGGCTGAGATCATGGATTTGCAACAGGCCATGGATGAAGATTGGCAAATTCAAAAAATGAAGAAAAAGAAAAAGCAGACTTTTGAGGTGCAGCATCTTTTACAAGGAATAAACTCTCTTATGATGGATGGGAAAGCTAAGACTCATTTTGGCTCTACCTCTATTTATAGTAGAGGAAGAACTAGGTCAAGGTCTCAACCTTCTATTCAATTTTCTCCTATCACTGATTAGTATTCCCTTTGGAATGCTAAGGATCTCATGATTAATATGTTGTGTTGGAACATTAGAGGAGTGGCTCACCCCTCTTCTCTTTTGAGATTAAGACATCTCATCAAACTTCACAAAATTTGGTGCTTTGCAATTCTTGAACCTATGGTCACCAAATATCTTCAAAACATCATCAACAAGTTTTCCAAGTTTATTTTTTATGCTAATTCCACTAATAAAATCTGGCTATTTGTCAGACCTGAAATTAAGTGCAGTTTACTAGTTAACCATCATCAGTTCCTTCATGTTCAGTTTGCTATTGGAGCACAGGTGGGATTTGCATCATTCATCTATGCCAGCAGCCTTCCTACATACCAACAAGAATTGTGGCATGACCTAATGACTTTGGGACAAAATATTAACTCTTTCTGGATTTTGGGGGGTGACTTCAATTGTATAACTTCTCCAACTGAAAAAAGAGGGGGTAAAGCCCCTTTACTCTCTCCAATAGCCAAATTCAACAACTTCATCAGTGATGCTGGTTTTTTTGATCTAGGATTTCAAGGTCCAAAGTTCACTTGGAGAAGAGGCACTTTGTGGGAAAGATTGGATAGACTGCAGGGCAACTCTTTTTGGTTTCAAACCTTCTCTTTCTCTACTGTCACTAACCTTGCAATGGCTGGATCTGATCACAGTACTCTCCTTTGCTCCATACAGAATACTGCTAGACCAAAACATACACCTTTCAGATTTCAGAATATGTGGACTCTACATCCTGATTTCATTAAGGTAGTGGAAAATAATTGGAATTCCAACCTGCATGCTGACCCTTGGATTAGACTATGGCTAAATCAGAAGAACTAAGCCTCTCATCTGAAAAAATGGAATTGGGAAAGATTTGGTGATGTGAATGAACAGCTGGAGGCCATCCAAAAAGAAGTCCATAATTTGGAGGAAGGTTTACTAATGGGGAGGAACTCTAAATATGAGTTTCACCATGCTAGTGAGAGACTACTTGCACAAATCAGATACCATGAATGTTTCTTACAACAAAAAGTTGTTGTCACTAAATTTACTGATGGTGATAGAAACACTAGATACTATCATGCTTGTATCAATCATAGAAGGAAGTGTAACATGATTTTAAACATAAACAATATCAATGGCAGGAAGTTAATTAATGCTGCTGCGATAGCTTATGATGCAGTCCAACATTTCCAAAAGTTGTTCACCAATGAGCTGGATGTTAGAAATCCTATTGACACTGAGATGTTCACTAGATGTCAGCATTATGTTCATAATTTAGATCTAACTAGTCTCCCTTTGGAAGATGAGATAAAACTAGCCTTAAATTCTATTGATGACCTCAAAACTGCTGGACCTGATGGCTACACATCTACCTTTTATAAAGCCACATGGGGTAGGACTAAACAAGACATTATCCTTGTTGTCCAAAACTTCTTTCTTGGTGTGGACCCCCCTAAATATTTTAGTGCCTCTACCATCACCCTGATACCTAAGAATCAAAATAGGAAAACTTAGGGGGATTACAGGCCAATCAGCCTAACCAATTTGATCTCCAAAATAATCAGTAAAATCATTGTGTTTAGGCTGCAACCTCACCTTCAACATCTCATTAGTGATAATCAAGTGGCTTTTATCAAAGGGAGGAATATTACTGACAACATCCTTCTTGCACAAGAACTCCTGCTAGATCTCGACAGAATTTGTAGAGGAGGAAATGTCATTTTTGAACTGGACATAAGCAAAGCCTATGATACCATCAAATGGGAATTCATCCTTGATACTCTTTCTGCTAGAGGCTTCAATGAAGAATTTATTAATTTGATACACAGATGGCTCAAATGTAATGCACATTCAATTCTGATCAATGGCAAGTGTCATGGCTTCTTCAATGCTACCAGGGGGATCAAGTAGGGAGACCCCTTGTCTCCAACCATTTTTATACTTGCTCTGGACTACCTTTCAAGAAAACTGAATATGCTGGTTTCTAATTCACCTCATCTGGCTTTCCATCACAGATCTAATATCCCTATAAGCCATTTAGCTTATGCTGATGACATTATTATTTTTTCCAATGCTGCCAAGAATTCTGTCAAGAGGGTATACAATTGCCTTCTCCTTTTTCAGCATACCTTAGGTATGGCACTCATCAAATAAAAATGTCAATTTATTATTAATAAAAACTCCACAACTCAGCTCAAGCATTGGATTTTTGAATACACTAGATTCTGCTATGCCAACCTCCCTATTAAATACCTTGGAATACATCTACTCAAAGGCAGAGCTAGACAAATACATTTTCAAGATGTCATTGATCAGATCAAAGCACAACTTGAACGTTGGACTAACTCTTTCCTCTCTAATGGTAGAAGGATCACTATTTTGAGGAGTATTCTCACTGCAATGCCTTCCTATGTCCTTCAAATGTTCTCCATGCAAAAGGTTACTCAAGATTCCAATGGAAGGATCTTCAACAAATTTCTCTGGTCTGGTCAAAGGAAGCAATTTCACTAGCTCCCTTGGCAGAAATTGTGTAAACCTTTACAAGCTGGTGGGCTGGGCTTTAAAGACTTCCAACACCTGGGTTTCATAAATCTTTGCAAATTATGGATCAGATTCAGGTCTCAGGATAGCCTTTGGGCTAGATTTCTAAAAGGGAAATATTGCAGATCTTCACATCCTTCTTTGGTATCCAAGAGGATAGGGGATTCCAAACTATGGACAAAACTGCTGAAAATCAGAAATAAAGCTAAGAAACTATTCCTTTGGGAGCTAGGAGATGGGCATATCAACTTTTGGTTAGATAACTGGGTCAGCAATGGAGAGAAACTCGAATGCCTCAACCCCAATCCCAACACTCAGTGTCTTGTCAGGGAATTTTGGTCTGATAATCAGTGGAACTGCAGGTTGCTGAACATTATCCTTTCCAGTGAACATGTGAGGTGGGATAAGGATACTCCTATCTCTTCCATTCCCAAAGACAAAATAATTACTAAACAGGCTTACTCCCATAAATTTTCAGCCTACATTTACCATCATTTCTTTAATTGGAACCAGCTGCCTTGGGGTAAAGTCATTTGGGGTAAATTCCTAACTTCCTCTATGTCCTTCTACTCTGGCATTCATTACTGCCTGCAGATGATATTTTAAAGATGAAAGGGCTCAGAGGGCCTTCAATCTACCCTCTTTGTTGTGCTGCTGAAAAAACCTTGGATCACCTATTTTTCTTATGTGCCCTCTCACAAGAAATTTGTTCTGGTTTAATCAAGCTCCTGAACATTAATAGTCAGAATGTAAGCTGGATTAAATTCTCTTCTAGCTGGGAAGACTGGCATAACAACAACCTTTGGGTGATACCATGTATTGTGGCATGGTTTATATGGATGTACAGAAACCACAGCAAATTTGATGAGTAGTTGTCAGGGCCTACAACTGTAATTATGAATTGTATCTCTTATATTCAGAAATTGATCAAGTTTCATCACTTCCCTAATATTATAAAGCACTGGACTCAAGGAAAAAATACTCCTCCTCTTTAATATTTCAAACTAATCCTTTGGAGTCCCCCTGTACTGGTTGGCTGAAAGTCAACACTGATGGCAGCTTCTCAAAGGGTTGTGCTGGTATTGGGGGAATTTTCAGGAACTCTCATGGTTCTCCCATTATATATTACACTTCTCCTGTTGTGGCAAAGGATGCTCTGGAGGCTGAATTCATAGCTATCTACTAGGCCATCAGAATTGCTTCTTACTGCCATATGGGTCCTTTGATTATAGAAACAGATTCTACCAATTGTATTCAAATCCTCCTTCATGATGAAACCCCCCATGGAATATAATGGAAAAATCTCTTAGTTGCCCTACTACCCAGATACATGCTCAATATCAAGCATATTCCTAGAGAAGGTAATTGTCCAGCTCATTGGCTTGCCTCCCAGGGTAGAAACACTGAACAAACCTTTGTTGGGCTGTCACTTACACCTGAATTAAAATTCCTGCTGAATGGAGATAATTTGGCACTGCCCTATTTCAAATGTATGTAACTGTTATGGGAAGTATACCCTCGGGGGAAGGTTTTGAGTTACATAGTGGTAGGCCTTACTGCTGGTCCTTATGTGTAATTGCTGTTTATGTGCTCATACAGACACATAAGCAACATTAGGTGTTCCCTTTCTTTTATCTTCATTTTATGATTTTGGGAGGATACTTAACTCTCCAACCCTTGTAATTCCCTTTTAAAATTTTAACATGTAAGGAGCCATGTTGCTCTTTTTCTTAATATATATATATATAAACAAAATAACTTACTAACTATGAAGGTAAGGAATTGTTAAACTATCTCCAAGTAGCAGTAAATCAAGCTAATTTAAAGGAGTTGATCAAACTAAGATTTTTTCAGTATGTTTCACCAAGGCAGCTAGGCAGCGAGCAGGACCATACCTTCTCTCAGAATATGCTGAACTTGACTCACATTATTCAAGAAATGCGTAAGTTTGTTAATCCATCTAAGAATATACCAGGGAGGTTCCACTTCCGTCTACAGAATTCTTACACATTTGCTAGAATCTGATTCAACAATCAGATTGTTTATCTTTCAATGGTTAGCAAAATAAAGTGCCAAGAATATTGTTATCATTTCAGCTTCCATTGCATCAATAGCCCAAGTTTAGGAGGAAAATATATCAAACACTTCCCAAAGGAGTTTCTAAACACTCCCCCAAACCCAGAAGCTTCACTAGCAAAGCTACCATCAGTGTTTACTTTCAACCACCCAAGAAGAGGAGGGGTCCAAAAAATCATGGTTGGTTTTTAATTCTACTGAATTTTCACCTTAGGCTTCCAATCCAGGATTAGATTAGTGAAGTTCTAATATTTAATAATTTTTTGTATATAAGAAGTGCAATTAAATACCACAGTCCTATCCAATGGCTTGGAATCTTCAAACTTAGCTTGATTTCTACTCATCTAGAGAAACCAGGCTACAATGCAAGGAATAATCAACAAATTAGCATCTTGCCATTCCTTCCAGGAGTGAGAGAAAAACATCCCAACTGACTTTAAATGTATCATTATTTAACTGCTTTAAAATATGAGACCAAATCCTTTGAGAGAAGGAACAAGAGCAGAAAAGGTGATCTAAGGTTTCTTCTTCCCTATTACATAAGTAACAACAAGAAGGGCCCTTTAGCCCTTTCATTTTAAAAATGTCATCAGTTGGAAGCAAGGAATGTCATAGTCTTCAACTGAAGAAGGACATAGAGGGGGTCAGCCATTTACACCAGATAATTTTGCCCCACAAAATAGGTTGCCACTTGTAAAAGTTCTGAAAAATATAAGCAGACAACTTTTGAGATGTAGCTTGCTTAGTTAACATTTTGTCCTTTTGTTCAGGGTAGAAGGGAGTTTTTCTAACCTACTGTATTTGTTTCTGATTTAAAATATTATTCAGCATGTTGCAGTTCCATTCGTTATCAGACCAATGCTCCTTGACCTTAGATTGATAATTAGGATTAGAGGATGAGCAAATCAGTTGTTCACCATTCCAAGTCCATTTGTATAACCAAAAATTAACTTGACCTTCACCAAGTTCCCAAATAAACAATTCTTCTGCCTGAGTTCTAATCTCCAGTAACTTTTGCCAAATTTTGGAATCACCAAGCTTTTCTGTAGCCAAACTAGGATGTAAAGCTTTGCAGTATTTCCCTTTAATAAAAATAGCCCAAAGACTGTCCTGGGCCCTAAATTTTATCCATAGCTTACAAAGATTGATAAAGCTAAGTTGTTCGAAGTCCTTGAACCCCAGACCACCAGTATGAAGAGGCTTACAAAGTTTCTTCCATGGTAACCAATGAATTTGCTTTCTCTGCCCAGCCCACAGGAATTTATTGAACATTCTTCCCAGTAGCACTTGAGTTCCTTTTTTCATTGCAAACATTTGGAAAGCATAAGAAGGAATAACAATCAAGATGCTTTTAAGAAGGGTTATTCTACCAGCATTGGAGAGGAAGGAGTTGGTCCAGCTTTGCAGTTGAGCTTGAATATGATCAATAACATCATTAAATTTAGTTTGCTTAGTCCTACCGTTAATAAGTTGAACCCCCAGGTACTTGATTGGCAAGTTGGCAATAATAAAACCACTATATTGAGTAATCCAATGTTTTATCTATGGAGAGATATTAGAGCTAGAAAAAACTGACAATTTTGTTTGTTAAGTTCCATACTTGAAATCTGTTGGAAGTGTTTAAGCCCTTGATAAAGCTTCTTAACAGCAGTCTTTGTAGCCATGGAGAAAATTATAATATCATCAGCCTAAGATAGGTGACTCACACCAACATTACATCTTTGATGATAGGCCAAATAAGGGTATACAGTAAACATATGGTTCAGCAGTCTTGATAACTAATCCATAGCCAGAATAAAGATAATTGGAGACAGTGGGTCTCCTTGTTTTATTCACCTAGTAACAATGAAAAACCCATGGCTTTGTCCATTGATAAGCACCGAGTGGTTGTTACAATTAAGCCATCTCTTGATCAAATTCCTGAAGTCTTCAGAGAAACCTCTAGAAGCCAAAATATCCAAAATGAAGTCCCAATTGATGGAGTCATAGGCATTTTTGATATCCAGCTTAAAAATAACATTACTGCCTCTACACTTTCTATCAATATCCAATAGGAGTTCTTGAGCAAGTAAAACATTATCAGTGATATTTATGCCTTTAACAAAAGCCACTTGATTGTTGCTGATAAGCTGTTGTAGGTGTGGTTGAAGTCTAGTGACAATAATTTTGCTTATTACTTTTGAAACCACATTGGTAAGGCTAATAGGTCTAAAATCTCCCTAGGAAATCAGTGTGATAAGAGAAGCAGTAAAGTATCTTGGAGGATCCACACCCTTGAAGAATGCTTGAACAACAGCAATAAAGTCTCCACTAATAATAGACCAATTATTTGTATAAAATTTTGCAGTAAAACCATCAGGTCAAGCCACCTTGTGCCCATCAATAAACTCCAAAGATGCTTTAATTTCTCCTTCCCGGGGGATATTTGTGAGCTCCAATCTTGAAACATACTCCTGACAGCCAGCCAGAAGTTCAACATTCATTTGAGGTTTGGAAATGAATTTAACACTGAAGAGGTTATGAAAATAATTGACAGCATCTTGGGCAATACTCCCAACATTAGAAAGACAGTTCCCTTTAGAATCAGTGATAGACAAGATCATATTACACTACCTTATGTAATTAATACCTGCATGATAGTAGCTGGAATTCTTATCTCCCTCAGAAAATTTAGTGACAGTAGTTTTCTGTTTCAGAAAATTTTTAAAATACACAGTTTGCATGGGAATTTATTCATTGGCTTTATGAAATTCTTTTTCAAAAACTTCTCCCCTTTGAAACTCAATTTCCATGGATAGAACCTTCTCCTGAGTAGCCTTCAAGTTATCATTGACATTTCCAAAGCTGTTCCAATTCCACTTTTTAAGCTGAGAGGCCACATTTTTTTGAAGATGCCATAAGTTAATCTAAGGATTTTTATCCTCATCAGTAATCCACACTTTCTTAACTTCCCCAAAAAAGTCAGGATGAAGAACCCACATATTTTTGAATCTAAAATGGGAATGCTTAGGACCTTAAACATTTTGAATAGAGCACAATAGAGGCTTATGATCTAAACCAGACATAGCAAGGTGAGAAACAACAGTATAAGGAAATTTCTGAAACCAAACTGAGTTTCCTAACAGTCTATCAAGTATTTCCCACATTGAACCCCTCCTCCAAGTGAAAGCTGGACCATGAAAACCCAAATCAAATAAAGAAGCTTCAGAGAGAAAATCATTAAACTTATTCATAGAAGATCTGAGAAGGGGTCCACCCCCTCTTCTTTCAGCATGAGTGGCAACACAATTAAAATCTCCCCCCAAGATCCAAAAGGAGTTGTTAGAATGAATAATTTGTAGTAAATCAGACCATAAGGTCATCTGATGGCTAGCAGTACAACCTGCATAAACAAAAGTAGCATAACCCATTTGTGCACCAATGGAGAATTGGATATGTATGAATTGTGGGTGGTTTTGAAGAGCATTCCACTGAAGAATTAGCAAAATGAGTGAATTTAGGAAACTTTATGATGATGCTATGAAGATGCTTTGTGACGAAAGATTCCAAATAGAAAAGGACCAAATTTTATGGGATCTAACTAAATGAATTAGTCTCTTAAGAGAAGAGGGGTGAGCAATAACCCTGATATTCTAGAATAAGAACTTAATCATTTTGAAAGGGTTCTCCCTTTTCCTCTAGTTCTGGGCTACATATTAATAGGTTGAATATAGGAAGTTCCATCAGTAGAGAGAGCTTCCTACACTTGTCTTGGTTCCATTCTGCCTTTTTTCTTTTTTTGATATTTTTGAACTTGCCATTCTTCAATAAGTATATCTCTCAACACATTTGTGATAGGGTCATCAGCCTTGTGTGGATTTATATCTAATTGACTATCTTCATTATTGTTCTGATCCTTCTTTAATTCTTTAATGTTGATATTCTCCTTGTATGTAAGAGTTTGATTTAAAGCCAAATCAATCCCTTTTCCCATATTTCGACTTGGTAATGCTTGTATATCCACCTCCATATAATATTGGACTTTTGTTTCTTCTCCTTGATTAGATTGTTGGTTTAGAACAGGAACATTCCCTTGATCAAAAAATACGGTCTTGTGTTTCTGGTTGAGCCACCTCCTTATTGCCTTCCAATTTGTCAGGAGATAGAAAACTACCCCTCTTATCAGCAACATATCCTCTTAGAGGTCTAGAATTCTTTCTAGTAGGAGGATGAAGTCTATAGCATTTCTCTAAAGTGTGCCCAAACACTCTACAATGAGGGCAGTAATAAGGTCTTTGTTCTACCAAAAGATTTTGCCAAAAGCCTTCCATTTTTGTGCCAATCCACACCCTATGCACATCAGGGAGTGTTATGTCCCTTTCTACTAAAATTCTAGCTCCAACACGTTTTGCAAGGCTATATGTTGGGGCATTCACCTTCAAGGGGCAGCCAAGAGCAAGACCATTATTAAATAACACATTTTGATGATAGAATTGTATTGGAAGATTGGGCAGTTTGAACCACATAGGAACTATAGGAGGTTCCTTACTTGGATCAAAATCAAGGGTCCATTTAATCAACTTCATTGGGGTGCCAGCAATGAGCAATGACTGTTTGGCCAAAATTCTGGCATAATCCTCTTCATTTTCTAATTTAATTAAAAGGTGCCTTCCATCCATTAACCCCAGCTTTCATGGACCAGTAAGTTCTAAATCATCAAAGAACTTTCTACACTATCAATCTTTGGATGCCCAAACTGGAATTTGCCAATAATGGTGAACCAGATTTGCTCATTTAAAACTTGGATTTCTCCAGGGGTAAAAATAATGGCTAGTTCACCTTCCCTTAACCCGAAGGGATTAGTGTAAGGGCAGGACCCTTTACCTGCAGCTGCATTGAAGAACTTGGGGGATAACAAGATGATCAAAAGATTTGGGAGTCTGATGTCCATTCCCTACCAAATCAGCATAAGTATCATTTGCCCATTAAGCATTTAGTTCTACCTTAATGGGTAACAACTCCATTAAAAGATAGAGAAGTAATGTAGTCCTCTTGTTAAATTGCCAGAAGAGAAGACCAGAGGAAGTCTCCAAGAAACCAACCCCAATGGAATAATACCCTTACTTGCATGCAGTAAACTAATGCCCCAAAACGAAAACTTCATGCTTACCTCTACCAGCAAATACTTGAAGCTTCTGTCCAGTACTCCCAAGCACCACCACCAACAGCGCTACCAGCAGACACCCATCAGCTTGAAAACCCTAGCAAAGTCAAACCAAACCCTGCCATTATATATATATATATATATATATATATATAT
>NEWO01000128.1:861253-877697 GCA_003013225.1 Phalaenopsis aphrodite | reverse complement strand
TCAAAACAACCCTTCCCATCTGTCTAACTAGATCATACAAGTAAGTATATATATATATATATATATATAACATAATGAGTGAGCAGATTACTCAAAACAACCCTTCCCATCTGTCTAACTAGATCATACAAGTAAGTATACAAAAAGTTTGGGACATATCTATGATAGACACAAAAGCTGACCTAGTGTGAAAAACAAAAATCACCCCCTACAATTAATATAAGGAATGGATAAACTATCCCCATGAAGTAGTATTTCAAGCTGAGTGGAAGGTATAGTCCTTATAGCAATCTCTCCATTATCCTTCCCCCTAGCTGCCAAAATATGTGCACGGGTGTTACCTTCCCTTAAGATATGCTGGAAAATCACTTCAACATTGCTCAACATGCTCTGGATCTTAGTAGTCCACCTAGCAACATTCCATGGAGCAGTCTCTTCCTGATTTAGAAATCTAATACAGCTGAAGGAATCTGTCTCAACTATCAATTTTATGATGTTGCAATGCATGGCAAGGTAGATAGCCAAATAGATAGCAATCATTTCAGTTTCTAGTGAATCAAATGCCCAAGTTGAAGTGGAAAAGTATAACATGCACTTCCCCAGAGAGTTCCTAAAGATTCCTCCCACACCAACAGCCTCCTTACAAAAGCTTCCATTAGTATTGGCTTTCACCCACCCTTGAGGAGGTGGGTTCCAGAGAACTAAAGTAGGCACTTTTAGCTTTTGCACACTGGGCACCCAATTCATGAAAATATTAGGAAAATTCTGAAATTTTATTATCTTTTGCAAATAAGAAGTACAATTCAACACCACATCCATCTCCTTTGGTTTGTTGTTTTCATATTTAAACTGGTTCCTGCACATCGAAAGGAACCAGACAACAATACAAGGAATGGTTATTAATTTGGCATCTAACCATTCCATCCAACACCTCAAAAAGTATTGTCAGCTGACTTTCAGAGTGTCAATATTCAGTTGTTTTATAATACCAGACCAGACCCCTTGGGAGATCTACAAGAGAAGAACAAATGATCCAGACTTTCTTCAGCTTTACTGCACAGCTGACAACAAGAGGGTCCCTTAAGCCCTTTCATCTTCAAAATGTCATCAGTAGGAAGTAAGGATTTCTATAGCCTAAAGCAGAAAAAGGACATGGAAGGTGTTAACCACTTCCCCCAAATCAATTTACCCTACTTGACAGGTTGTCATTCAAATAGTTGTTGGTAGATGAAGGCAGACCATTTTTGTGTGGAAGCCTATCTAGTAATGAGTCTATCTTTCTGCCTAGGAATGATTTTTTTTTGCTTAACCCAATGTATTTGCTCTTTATTTAGGATGGCATCCAACAAATTGCAGTTCCACTGATTATCACTCCAGAATTCCTTCACTTTTGTCATTGAGTTAGGATTGGAGTTGTGAAGTCTCTCCTCATTCCATACCCACTTATCAAGACATAAATTAACTTGGCCTTCACCAAGCTTCCAGATAAACAGATCCTCAGCTTTATTTCTAATTTCTAGAAGCTTAGTCAACAACCTGGAATCACCCATCTTCTTTTGAGGCATAGTACGATGAGCTGTCCTACAATACTTGCCCTTCATAAACATAGCCCAAAGACTATCTTGTGCTCTGAACTTTATCCATAGTTTGCATAGGTTGATGGTACTGAGATGCTGAAAATCTTTAAAGCCTAAACCACCAGCACTTTAGGGTTTACATAGTTTGTTCCAAGCTAACCAATGGAATTGTTTTTTTTTCCAACCCACAGAAATTTGTTGAAAATTCTGCCCAGCCTTATCTGAGTTCCTTTCTTCATGGTAAACATTTGAAGAGCATAGGATGGAATGGAAGTTAGGATGCTTTTAGGGAGGGTGATTCTACTTCCATTTGAAAGGAAGTAGTTAGTCCAACACTGCAACTTTTTCTGAATTTGGTCAATAACCCCATTGAATTGTATTTGCTTGGTTCTCCCTTTGATT
This sequence comes from Phalaenopsis aphrodite, assembly GCA_003013225.1. NCBI lineage: Eukaryota > Viridiplantae > Streptophyta > Magnoliopsida > Asparagales > Orchidaceae > Phalaenopsis > Phalaenopsis aphrodite. Next base: position 875,718 of record NEWO01000128.1, on the reverse strand, counting down.
AATTGGACACCAAGATAGTTGATTGGTATAGAAGCTTTGCTGAAGTGAGTGTACTGAGCAATCCATTGCTTAATCTGTGGAAGAGTGTTTGAGCTAGTAAAGAATTGACATTTTTGTTTATTAAGATGCATACCAGAGGTGATTTGGAAGTGTGTAAGTCCTTGGTAAAGAGCCTTCACAGTAGTTTTGGTAGCCTTGGAGAAAATGATAATATCATCAGCATAAGTCAGATGACCCACCCCAATGTTAGATCTATGCTGATATGTCGGGTGAGGAGAGGAGGCAAACATTAGATTTAAAAGTCTAGAAAGATAATCCATAGAAAGAATGAAGATAGTAGGAGACAGTGGATCTCCTTGTTTAATTCCCCTTGAGGCAGTGAAGAAGCCATGGCTTTTACCATTGATTAAGATAGAGTGATTGTTAGAACAAAGCCACCTTCAAAACAAGATTATAATGGCCCCAGAGAAACCCCTAGCATTTAAAGTGTCCAATATAAAATTCCAATTGATAGTATCAAAAGCTTTCTGGATATCCAATTTCAGAATGAGATTGCTGCCTCTACACTTTTTGTCATGTTCCAGAAACAACTCCTATGCCAAGAGAATATTATCATAGATTTGTCTCCCTTTCACAAATGTTGTTGGTTATTACAGATAAGTTGTTGGAGGTGAGATTGGAGCGCGTTGTTAATAACCTAGCTGATAACTTTAGACAAGACATTTGTTAGACTGATAGGTCTGAAATCTCCCTACACAATCCTGCTAGAATTTTTGGGAATCAAAGTTATAGTGGAAGCAGTGAAGTACTTAGGGGGATCCATACCTTTAAAGAAGCTTTGTACAACATCAACCACCTCCCCACTGATGATATTCCAAGTAGTCTTATAGAATTTTGCAGTAAAACCATCAGGGCCAGCCACCTTTTGGTCATCAATAGAGTCCAGTGCTGCTTTAATTTCCCCTTCCATAGGAATCTGAATAAGGTCCAAACTTTGAACATAATCAATGCACTCAAAGAAAAGTTCCACCTTAATAGGAGCTCTCTCAGCAGACTGATCCATAAAGATATTCTAAAAATAATTAACAGCATCAATGGCAATGTCCTCAGCTTCAGTTACTACCTTACCATTTGAATCATGTATGGAAAGGATCACGTTATTCTTTCTTCTGAAATTAATACAAGCATGATAATAGCCTGTGTTTCTATCTCCATCAATAAATTTGGTGACTGCAACTTTTTGTTTCAAAAAACATTCAGTTCTTCACTGGCCTTGTGCAGATCAGCTTCAGAATTCAAGCCCATTTGGAAGTTGTTTTCCATTCTGATAACATTACTTTGGGCAGTGCTCAAGTTCTCATTAATATTGCCAATTTTTTCCCAATTTCACTTCTTGAGATGAGCAGCCACCTTTTTCTACAGGATCCACAGTTTTACCTAGGGATTAGAGTTCCCTTCAGCCCTCCAAACCTTATCAACTTCTTCAACAAACTGAAGGTGAAGAGCCCACATGTTTTGGAATATGAAAGGAGCATTTTTTGGCTTTTCAGCATTTTAGATAGTACATAACAATGGTCTATGGTCAGAACCTGCCATAGCCAAATGAGTAATGATAGTGCAAGGGAAGGTCTGAACCCATTTAGAGTTCCCCATCATTCTATCCAGCCTCTCCCACATGGCACCTCTTCTCCAAGTGAAGTCTGGACCTTGGTACCCTAAATCAAACAACTCAGCCTCAGAGAAACTCATTGAATCTGTTTATTGCAGAGACAGTGGGTGGTCTGCCACCTTTTTTTCACCAAGAGAGGAAAGACAGTTTAAGCACTCCTCAAAATCCAAAAAGAGTTTACAGCTTGTCCAATCAGAATCAACTCATTCCATCAGGTCGCTCAGTTGCTGGCAAGACTACTAGCATAAATGAAAGTGGCACAGCCAACTTGAGCTCCAATATAGAATTGTATGTGAATAAACTGAGAATGATCTATCAAAATAGACCAATGCAATTCAGCTCTAGCAAAAAGCCAAATTTTATTATTGGAGTTAGAAAAATGATCAAATTGAGGGAACTTCTTTTGAATTTTTTGGGAATTTTTAGTAACTAAAGGTTCAAGAATGGCAAAACACCAAACTTTATGGACTCTCACTAGATTTTTTAATCTCTTGAGAGAAGAGGGGTGAGCAATACCCCTTATGTTCCAAACAAGAAACTTAATCATTGAGAGAAGGTCCTCCCTTTCCCCCTAGTCTTTGGATGATGATCCAAAGTAATTGGGCCCTCCAAAGGTTGTTTAAATTCTAACTTGCCTTTTTTCTTTTTATTGCTTCTTTGAACTTGTCAATCTTCAGTTAAGACATCAGTCAAACTGTCAATTCTATGGTCTTCAACTCTAGTTGGATTAATACTGATTAAGTTGTCATCAAGCATAATATTTCCATTCAAATTTCTTTTAATGCCACTGGCTTCCTCTTGCTCCACAGCACTACTACTGGGTTTAACTTCAATAGTATTTTCAACAGCAGCAGCAGTTTCAACAGCTGCCACTAACATTCCATCTATTTCTACTAGCCTAGAAGTATTTCTGACCCTAGTAGTTTCCTTTTAGATGGAGGGTGTAGTCTATAACACCTTTCCACATTATGACCAAACATTTTACAATGTTGACAATAAACTGGCTTTTGTTCCATTATTATTTGCTGACAAAATCATTCTTCAAAAGTACCAATCCACACTCTTTCTATATCAGGCTGGGAGATGTCCCTTTCAACCAAAACTCTAGCACAAGCAGGTCTAGCCATATTAAAGGTAGGAGCATCAATTTTCAGTGGGTAGCTAAGCACCCTACTGATGTTGAAAAGAGCATTTTGATGGAAGTACTGAATGGGTAGGATGGGGAATTTGAACTAAATAGGAACTACAGGGGGTTCCTTTGAGGGATTAAATTTAGGTTTCCACTTCATTAACTTCATCGGAACACCATTAATAACTAGAGTTTGTTTGGCAAAAACCCTTGCATAATCCTCTTCATTAAATAATGAAATTAGCAGGTGCCTTCCATCAATTAGACCCAGCCTCCAAGCACCTATTAATTTCAAATCCCCAAAGAATTTCCTTACCAAATCCATTTTAGGGTGGCCGAACTGGAATTTGCCACCTAGAGTGAATTTAACTGTTTCATTGAGCTAATTAATTTCCTGAGGGGAGAAGATAATTGCAGGTTCCCCATCCTTTACTCCTAAAGGGTTAACGAAGGGGCAAACACGCTTCCCAGCAGTAGCATCATGTAAAAATTGAGGGAAAACCAGATGTTCAAAGGATTTAGGCACTTCCAAGCCACTACCCACAACTTCAGCAAAGGTAGCCTTGGTGTATTGAGCATTGGCATCCACATCAATAGGGTAGGCCATTGAGGACAACAAGATCAAAGACAAAGATAGGGGAAGAGAGAAAACCCCCAAACAACAAAGACCAAAAACAAACAGAAGTGAGAAGCAATTTCAGAGCCTCAAAAAGCAACAATCAGAAATGAAAACCAGGAAAACCAGCAAGGAAGAGAAGGCCCCAGAAAAAAATAGTAGCTAACAACAACTTTATCAATGGAACAATAATACAAACTTGAAACAAAAACTTCCCGGGCAACAATGAAAACTACCACCACAAACCCCAGGGAGATCTTGAAGAGAAAGCAAGCTTCACACATGTCCAAAGCACCTCCAAGCAGCTCCATCACAACCAAAACCCAAGCAGAGCACAGCTAGGTCCAGCCGTCAGCATCTTTATATATATATATATATATATATATATATATATATATATATATATATATATATATATATATATATATATATATAAAGATAAAAATAAGAGGATTTTAAACTAAACTTTATCAATGGAACAATAATACAAACTTGAAACAAAAACTTCCCGGGCAATAATGAAAACTACCACCACAAACCCCAGGGAGATCNTATATATATATATATATATATATATATATATATATATATATATATATATATATATATATATATATATATATATAAAGGGCAACTTCTGATGTGAGCCCTGACAAATCTTTCCTGAGATTAACGTCAAAGGTATTCAAGAAATAGTTCAGGCCGCAAATGTTGTCGTGGCCTTTGAGACTGAAAATGCAGAAAATAATATAATCTTTGATAGTCCTGACCATTTTGGGATTGCTTTGACAGATAATTTATCCAAGGAGGAAGCAGGCCCCTCAGCAAGTCATCAAGAACCACTTGATGTACAGATAGCCAGTGAAGCTGCTGGCCATGAACCTTCTGTGTTAGAGCCCCAGAACTCTCTGATGGATGTTAGGGAGATAGTTCATAAGGATTTTCAAGTGGACCCCACTTTATTTGAAGTATTACAGACTGCTTTGGTTGATGATTGGAAAACCCAAAATCAAGAAAAAAGAAAAAGGGTAACCAAGAGTTAAACAATGTGAAGGGAGGAACATACTTACTCAGGGACATAAATAATGATTGGGAAACCAAAGAGGCCATGGAAAGCTCTAAAAGGAGGGGTAAATCCATCTCTTTTGGATGATGAACCTTTTATGTTGGAATGTTGGGGGATTGGCACATCCTAAATCCCTTAACAGACTTATTGCTTTAAATAAGATGTATAAATTTTGGCTTGTTGCTTTTTTTGAGCCTATGGTGTCCAAATATCCTCAAAAAATCCTTAGAAAATTCTCTAGCTTTTCTCATTTTGCTAATCTGAATAATAAGATTTTGTTGCTCCACAAAAAGGAGGTTAAGTGTCAAATCCTCTGGAATGATCCACAATTCCTTCACATCAAATTTAACTTTGGGGGTCAGGAAGGTCTAGCCACTTTTGTTTATGCTGGAAGCTCTTCAAGAGCCAAAGTGGAGCTGTGGGAGTGCATTCATACTATCAGTAATTCTTGTAACTCATTATGGCTGGTGGGTGGGGATTTCATCTCCATTTGTGTCCCTTCTAAAAAATTAGGTGGCAATCCACCTGATTCCAATTCTATGAACAACTTTAATGACAATATCATCTTGGCTGGCTTATTTGATATTGGTTTCACTGGACCTAAGTTTACTTGGAGGAGAGGACCTTTATGGGAAAGATTGGATAGAATTCTTGTCAACTCTATTTGGCTGAATGAAATCTTACATACCTCTGTCCAACATCTCAGCATGACTGGTTTTGATCATAGGCCCTTACTCATCACTATTTATGCATCTTCAAACAAGCACAAAGCTAGCTTTAGATATCTCAACATGTGGTCCTCTCACATTGATTTTCTTAATCAAATTTCTTTGGGGTGGAGAGATTGTCACCACTCTAACCCTCTGATCAAGCTTTGGATGCTGCAAAAGAAGATTGGCAATAATTTAGCTAAGTGGAACTAGATTGTGGTGGGAGATGTTAACTTGAGAGTTGAGTCTAAAAAGGAAGTGCATGATATGGAGGCTAGGCTTGAGAATAACCCAGACACTAAAATGCAGTTACTGATGGCCAATGAAAAGCTGATGAATGTTATTTCTATGCATGAGGAATTCTATGCTCAAAAGGGAGCAAAAACCAGATTTGTGAAGGGGACATAAACACTAAGTACTTCCATGCTTGTATCAACTATAGGAGGAGATGCAATACCATTCAAAACATTGAAGATCTCTCAGGGCAATGGATTCAATATGAAGACTTAATTGCAACTAGTTCTATTCAGTATTTTCAAAATCTTCTCACTCAACCTCCAGTCACTAGACTTCCAATCCAGCAAGATCTTTTTTATCAGAGTTACAAGAAACCTGAACTTGGAATCTATTCCTGGAGAATTAGAAATTCGGTCAGCCCTGACTTCTATTAACAGCTCCAAAGTTGCTGGCCTAGATGTTTTCTCTGCTCATTTCTACAAGAAAGCTCGGAAGTTCATCAAAGGGGATATTATTGAGGCAGTAAAAAGCTTTTTTAAAGGGATGGATTTGCCTAACTATTTTAAATGCTCCACCATTTCCTTAATCCCTAAAAACAACTCCAGGCTCTTTTGGGATCAGTTCAGGCCTATTAGTCTCACAAATGTATTGTCCAAAATTATTAGCAAGGTTTTTTCCAATAGATTGCAGCCTCACTTACCACAGCTCATCAATGAAAATCAATCAACCTTTGTGCAAGGAAGAAGTATAGTGGAGAATGTTCGCTTGGCTCAAGAATTAATCCTGAACCTGAAAAAAACAGAATAGAGGAGGGAAACTTATTTTTAAACTAGACATCCAAAAGGCCTATGATACCATACACTGGGGTTTCATTGAGGAGGTGCTTTCAGCTAGGGGATTCTCACAACCCTTTATTTCATTGATACTAAGGTGGCTTACTAATAATTATCATTCTATTTTCATTAATGCGAAGTTTCAAGGTTTCTTCACTGCTACTAGAGGCATCAAGAAAGGTGACCCTTTATCCCCCACAATCTTCATACTTGCTTTTGATTACTTATCTAAACTATTGAATCAATTTATGGCCAAAGCACCTCACTCTTTATATAGCCACAGATATGACATTTTTGTTAACAACTTAGCTTTTGCTGATGATGTAATTATATTTGCCAAAGCTACTAAACCTGCAGTCAAATTGCTTTTCCAATGCTTGGAGAACTTTCAAGATAGCTCTGGAATGAAGTTTCATATACAAAAATGCCAAGTTGTATTCAGTAAAAGGGTGAAACCTGAAATCAAGCACTGGATTTCAGATTTCACTGCTTTTGTTCTAGCTCTCTACCTCTGAAATACTTGGTTACCTTATTGCTCAAAGGGAGGACCAGGCAAGTCCAATTTGATGATATTCTTCTCAAAGTCCAAGACAAACTCAACAGCTGGTCTAATACTTTTCTTTCCAATGGGGGAAGAATTACACTCCTCAAAAGTATATTGGTTGCTCTTCCTTATTATTTATCACAAGTTTCTATTATGAAGAAATCCATCCAAACTACTCTTGAAAGAACCTTCAATAAATTCCTTTGGGCAGGCCAGAGAAAGCAAGTGCATTGGGTGAGATGGCAAAGAGTTTGTGGCAGTGTTTGAGCTGGAGGTCTGGGGTCTAAAAGTTTCCAGCAAATTTCCCAAATTAACTTTTGTAAACTTTAGGTTATGTTTAGAGCACAGACTTCCATTTGGGCTAAATTTTTGAAAGGTAAATACTGCAGAGATTTGTATCCTTCTCTTGTGAATAAAAGATTGGGGGATTCAAGAACTTGGAAGAATATGTTGAAGATGAGATCAAAGGCTGAACAGCTTTTCATTTGGGATATTGAGGAAGGTAGACTCAATGTGTGGCTAGATAATTGGACTGGAGAAGGCTTTATCCCTACTCCTACTGGTTCTCATTTCAACTCCACAACACAGGTGGCTGACCTTTGGTTTGGTGGTGAATAGAACCAACAAGCTCTTCAGAATATACTTGATAATTGATCACTCAACACTATCTTGAAGACCCCATTGACAGATCCAAGAAGAACAAACTTATTGTGAAGAATAAGGTCTCCCAGACTTTTTCAGCTTCAATTGCTAACTTTTGCTTTCCCCAACAGGAGACCCATTGGAGTAATTGTGTTTGGAACAAGTTTCTTTCTCCTTCCATGACCTTTTCTCTTGAAAATTATTCTATGACTTTATACCAACTAATGATATTTTAAAGTTAAAAGGCTTATGAGACCGTTCAAGATGTTGTCTATGTAAAATTGAGGAGGAATCCATCCCCCATTTGTTCTTTAAATGCTCTCATGTTCAACAAGTCTAGAACACCTTGTTACCCAAACTGAAACTTAATAGCATTCAGCTGTCCTGGGATGTTTTTTATTTAAGTTGGAATGACTTGCAGGACCAATCTCTCCCTCCCATCCCTTGTATCATTGCTTGGTTTGTTTGGATGGCCAAAAATAAGCAAAAATTTGATGAAGTCCAAATGAATGCCACTGTCATTGCCACTAATTGCTACAGCTATTTTCAGAAATTGTACTATCATATGAAACTACCTGAAATCCTATACACTACCTCCCTTAATTTTTCAAGGAAATTTCAAACTATTCTTGTTCATTGGAGATGCCCTTCTAAGGGTTGGGTCAAAGTCAACACTGATGGAAGCTTCATTTCTTCTAATGCTGGTTTTGGTGGGGTTTTCATAAATGCTAGAGGTGATTGTCTGCTTTACTTTCAGTCTCCTACCAGGGCTGAGGACCCATTGGAAGCTGAAGCCCGAGCTGTTTGCTGGGTTGTGTTCTTGGCCAAAAAGTGTACCTGGAATCAACTAATGGGGGAGACAGACTCCATGAATTTAATTAACATCATTGAAGGGAGAATATCTACCCTTTGGTAGCTGATTCATTGGATCACTAGTATAAACACCTTGAGCTTGGAGATTAAGTTGTCCCTTTCTCATACATATAGGGAGGGTAACAGACCTGCTAATTTGCTTGCTAAGGCTGGCCTCCATACTCAGACTCTCTCCATTGATACTAGTATCACTCCCCATTTAGAATTACTGTTGAAAGGAGATCTTGTTGATCTACCTTTCCTTAGAGTTTTGACACTTTAAACTTTTGGGAAGTGCCTTGTTTTTGCCTTCTTGTTTGTATCTCTTTTCATTAATTAAATAGGAGCCTAGTCTCCTTTTATTAATATATATATATATATATATATATATATATATATATATATATATATATATATATATATATATGCAAAACAATTACAAGGTAGTAAAGTAAGGGAGATCCATATTATCTCCATTAAGTAAGAAGGATAATTGTGAAGTAGGAGAATTTCCAACATAAATCTGCTTTGTGTTCCTTCCCAAGGAAGCAAGCTAATGAGCAGGGCAGTTGCCATCCCTGGGAATGTGCTTAAATTCCACCCTACAACATTGTAACAATACTTTCAGTTGGCTATCCACCTGAGTAAGTTCCTAAGAGGATTTTATTCATTATGCAAAATGTGATGCAAATAGTTGAGGTAGTTTCTACAATCTAGAGGCCCATATGATAGTGATGTCCAATTCTGATGTCCTAGTAAATTGCTCTGAATTCTGCCTCCAAAGTATCAAGGACCACAATAGGAGTAGTGAAGAATAAAATAAATTTTCCATGGGAGTTCTTAAAGACTCCCCCAACACAATCATTACCATTTGAAAAACTTCCATCAGTGTTTACCTTCAGCCAGCCATGAATAGGGGTTCTCCAAAAACACTAATTTGGATTTGTGTGTATGAAAAGTAGTTTTACTGCTTGTCCAATCCTTAAACACATTTAGGAACTGCTGATACTTAATCAATTTCTAATTGTATGAAGTACATTTGAAGATCACCGATTTTATCCTAGTGAAGTGATCCTCAAACTTAACTTGATTTCTACACATCCGTTAAAACCAAGCAACTAAAAAAGGGATCATCAATAGATTAATATTCCGCCAATCCTCCCAGCAGCTAATAAATTTGAACCTACTTAAGTTGTATGTGTCAATTCTGAGGTGTTCAAGAAGCCCTGACCAGATTCTTTGAGAGAAATCACATGTGAAAAATAGATGATCTAATGATTCTTCAGCAACATTACATAAATGGCTGATTGAAGGCCCTCTCAACCCTTTCATCTTTGAGATAACATCCGTAGGAAGTAAGGAATTCCAAAGTCTCCAACAGAATAATGACATAGAAGGAGTTAAGAGCTTACCCCAAATGGCTTTACCCCAGGCCACCTGATTCCAGTGGAAAAATTGATGGTAAATGTAGGGAAATAACTTCTGATATTTGGCTTATTTAGTAACATTTTTTTCTTCTCGATTAGATGAGAATGGAGTATCCTTTACCCATCCAACTTGTTCACTAGATAATACATTGTTTAGCATCCTGTAGTTCCAATGATCCTCAGACCAGTAATCTTTTACCTGACTGTTAAAGTTGGGGTTGGGGATAGGGCACCCAGGCTTCTGCCCATTGCTAACCCAATGATCCAACCAAAAATTAACTTGCAATTCTCCCAGTTCCCATAAAAAAAATCTCTTTTGCCTAATTTATGATACTCAACATTTTGGACAACATCCTAGAATCTCCCATTTTCTTAGTTACCATGATTGGATGCATAAATCTGCAATACTTCTCCATCATAAATCTGGCGCAAAGATTGTCCTGGGCCCTAAATCTGATCCACAACTTGCAAAGGTTGATAAAGCTGAGATGTTGAAACTCCTTGAAACCCAGCTGTCTAACCTGCAAACGTTTGCACACTTTCTGCCAAGGAAGCCAGTGGTACTGTTTCCTTTGTCCAGACCAAAGAAATTTGTTGAAAATTCTTCCAATTGCTACTTGTGTGCCCCTCTGCGTAGTAAACATTTGAAGGACATATGAAGGCATGGCAATCAGAATGCTCCTCAAAAGAGTGATCCTCCCACCATTTGACAGAAAAGGGTTAGTCCAACAATCAAGCTAAGCCTTGATTTGTTTAATAACTTCTTGAAATTGGATTTGTCTAGTTCTACCTTTAATTGAACACCAAGATACTTGATAGGAAGAGTGACATGATTGAACTCAGTGTAATCATAAATCCAATGCTTGATATGAGGACTAGAGTTAGTACTAACAAATAATTGACAATTCTGCTGATTAAGATCCATACCTAAAGCTTGCTGAAAGTGTAGAAGGCCTTTGTAAGGCTTCCTGGCAGTATTTTTGGAGGCATTTGAGAATTTGATAATATCATCTACTTAAGCTAAATGGATTATTATAATGTTGTATCTAGGATGGTAAGCCAATTGAGGTGAGGCAATAAACAGCTTATTCAACAATCTTGAGAAAGAATCCAAAGCTAGGATGAAAATAGTTGGAGACAAGGGGACCTGTTTGATTCCCCATAGAAGAAATGGAAAAACCATGGAAGTTTCCATTAATCAAAACTAAATGAGCATTACACTTCAACCATCTATGAATAAGATTAATGAACTCATCGTTAAAGCCTAGCAGATAATCTATCTAGAATGAAGTCCCAATTGATTGTGTCATAGGCCTTACTTATGTCAAGTTTGAAAATAGCATTTCCCCCTCTGCATTTCCTATAAAGATCCAATAGGAGTTTTTGGGCAAGCAAGATATTGTCAGTAATATTTCTCCCTTTAACAAAGGCATCTTGATTATCACTGATGAGGTTCAGAAGATGTGGCTGAAGCATGAAAATAATAATTTTGCTAATCAATTTAGAAATCACATTAGATAGACTGATAGGCCTGTAATCCCCCCATTTTTTTATGTTCTGATTCTTAGGTAACAAGGTAATAATAGAAGCACTGAATTATCTAAGGGGATCCACTCCAGGGAAGAAGTTTTGAACAACATGTATAATGTTTTTACTAGTCTTGCCCCAAGTGACTTTATAGAATGTTGAAGTATACCCATCTGTGCCAACAACCTTTCGGCCATAAACAGAATCTAAAGCAAGATTAATCTCTTGCTCCAATGAAATACTAGTAAGATTTAAGCCTTAAAAATAATGCTGGCAGTCAGAAAAAAAGGTCAGTCTCAATTGTAGTTTTACAAGTTTGTCTGCTTGTAAACATATTGTGTAAATACTGAATAGCATCATAAGCAATCTCCTCATCATTAATATGTTTCTGACCAATGGAATTGGTGATGTTAGGATCCTATTTCATTTCTTCCTGTAACTAATACAGGCATGGTAAAATCAAGTATTTATGTCTCCATCAATAAATTTAGAACCAACTACCTTCTGCTTTAGAAAACTCTCATGGTAGTTAATATGTAAAAGAAGTCTCTCATTAGCTTGGTGTACTTCACATTCAGTATTTAGACCCATTTGGAGTCCCTCTTCAAGTCTGTATACTTAAGATTTTCATGAACATTGTCAAACCTTTCCCAATTTCATCTTCTAAGGTGTAAGGCCATTTTCTTTTGCAGTTTCCACAGTCTAATCCAAAGATTTTCCTCATTTTCAGAGTCCCATGTTTTTTAAATTTCTTGAAGAGACTCTAGATGTAAGGTACACATGTTCTGAAATCTAAAAGGAGTACTAGCAAGTCTGACAGAGTTCTCTATAGAGCAAAGAATTGGTCTATGGTCTGAACCAGCCATAGCAAAATGTGCGACAATATTATGTGGAAAGGTTTGAAACCAAAGAGAATTGACAAGTAATCTATCCAGTCTTTCCTAGAGAGTACTCTTCCACCAAGTGAATTTAGGCCCTTGAAAGCCTAGATCAAAAAGGCCAGCAGTATGGATGAAATTGTTGAACCTGGCTATTGGAGAAAGCAAAGAGGCACTATCCCCTCTTTTTCAGTGGGGGAAGTAATGCAATTAAAGTCCCCACCCAGGATCCAAAAGGAATTTAAAGATTGTCCCAGTTGTAACAGATCATGCCACAAAGTTTGTTGATGGCTAGGTAAACAGCTGGCATAAATAAAGGTAGCATATCCCACTTGTGATCCAATAGAAAAATGGATATGAATAAATTGTGGGTGATCAAGTAGCTTAATGCACTGAATTCTAGATTTGACAAAGAGCCAGATTTTATTATTATAATTGGCGTAGTAAGTGAATTTAGCAAACTTTTTGTAATATTTTGAGGATATTTTGTAACCATTGGCTCAAGTATTGCAAAGCACCAAATCTTATAAGTTTTAATGTGATATTTCAATCTCTTTAATGAAGAGGGGTGAGCCACTCCTCTTATATTCCAACATAAAAAGTTAATCATTGAGAAAAGGTCCTCCCCTTCCCTCTAGTTCTAGGATGGTGTTCCACATGGACAGTGGGAGGTCCATCCAAAGTCTGTTTAACCTCCAACCTGCCTTTCTTTTTCTTATTGTTTTTTTGAACTTACCATTTTTCTGTTAATACATCTGTTAGAGTATTGAGTGTTGGATCATCAATTTTCTGTGGATTAATAGCTAATAAACTGTCATCTATGATATCATTCTCCATCAGTATTTTTCTAGCAAAAGAATCTTTATCATTACTGTCCATCTGAACTACAACTGTGGCGTTAGGAAGGATATTCATAGTGGTAGTAACATTAGCATTTGGATCTGAAGTTACATCAATATCAGACCCTCTTTCCCCATCCTTTTCTACTGCTTCTAATTTCCTAGATGCAGTAGCCTTGTCCACGAAAGTGTTTTTTTATAGAAGGTGGATGATGTCAATAGCACTTCTTTAAGTTGTGTCCAAACATTCTCAAAGTGGACAATAAATTGGTCTTTGCTCCACCACAATCCTTCGCCAAAACCCCTCATCTTCAGTTTTAATCCAAACTCTTTCAATATTAGAGAGTGTTATATACCTCTCTACAAGGACTCTGGCTCCTGTAGGCTATGCCACATTATAAGTTGGGGCATCAACTTTCAGAGGACATCCAAGAACTCTACCTATTATAAAGAGTACATTTTGATGGTAATACTGTATGGGGAGATTAGGGAATTTGAACCAAATAGGAATAATTGAAGGTTCCTTATTACGATCAAATCATGTTGTCCACTTCATCAATCTTATATGAGCTCCATTAACAATCAAAGTCTACTTAGGAAAGACTCTTGCATATTCTTCCTTAGTGAATAATGTAATTAACAGATGTCTGCCACATAATAAACCCAGCCTCCATGAGCCATGCAGCTTTAACTCATCAAAGTATTTTCTTACAAGATCCATCTTAGGATGTCCATACTAAAATTTTCTTATTAAAGTAAAATTAATAGAAGTATTCGGGTCTTGAATTTCTTGTGTAGAGAAAATGATGGCAGGCCCCCCCTCCTTCATCCCTAAGAGATTGACATAAGGGCAGACACCCCTGCCTACAGCAACATCATGTAAGTTTTGTGGAAACACTAAGTGTTCAAAAGACTTGGGAACATCAATCCCACTGCCAACTACATCTGCAAAGGTAGCCTTGGTCCATTGTGCATTGGTCTCCACATCAATGGGAATAGTCATGGCAAAGGCCAAGAGAAAACCAAAGAACAGCAAGCTGACAAAACAACTAGAGAGAGCAAAGTAAACGAAAAGCCAGAAAGAGCCAAAGTTCCTAACCAAAATAGAACCCAAACAAATGTACAATGAAAACTAGCAAACAGACAAACTCAGTCCACCAAGCTATAAAATCAATGGAACAACAAACTATTAAAATTATCTAGTAAGCAATAGAACAGTAACAAGAATTTAAAAAGATGAAGCCCTAGAAAGTCCTAATCAAACAGGAGTACCCAAACTTCCCAACCAGGGAAACTTCTTAATGCAGGAACAATCTCCTCCACCAAGCTCCACGATGCTGCCAGGAAGTCCCATCAATGCCAAAACTCTAGCAGAGGAAATCCAGAACTTGCCGCCATTTATTTATATAATATATATATATATATATATATATATATATATATATATATATATATATATATATATATATATATATATATATATATATATATATATA
>NEWO01000128.1:826308-855396 GCA_003013225.1 Phalaenopsis aphrodite | reverse complement strand
TGTCTAGCATGGATAGGTCCCCAAAATTTTGTTGTATACTTCCTTGTATGTTCTAGTTAGGTTAGAAGAAGGGTTTTTGGTTTTGAGTGTTCTGATCACTCAATTTTGTAATCTTACATTCTGATTAACATGTAGGGAGGTATAGCTTAGCTCTTTTTGTTTTAAATATATATATATATATATATATTTGTATGTGGAGCCAAGCTCCAATTCATTAAAATTAAAGGAAATGAGTTACAAAGAGGAAAAAAGAGGGCCTTTAAAAGGATGCAACCTCTTAAAACATCAAAAAGGAGCTATCTGATATAAGGAAGAGGCAAAAGATCACTGGATAGTATAAAATCTAGTGAGGCAGGAATCCTTCTGCTCACCAAAGCTTCTTCAGTGTAAAGACCCCTTCTAGCCAGCCAATTGGAAGGTCTGTTACCTTCTCTGTGGATATGAGAAAACTTTATAGAGTAATTCTTCAGCAATTGATGAATTCCAGAAATCCAGCTGATTATGTTTCAGGGACTGTCACAAGAGCCCTTGATAATGTTAATAAGCAGCAAGGTGTCAGATGCAACCCGCAACTGGTTGAAGTGGCAAGTCCTGGCTAAATTGAGGACCCAAAAAAACAGCTTGACATTCAACTTCAAGAGGATCCATGGCTATAACAGGAGATTGAAAATACAAGATGCACCTCCCCTCATGATTCCTGAAGACACCACCAATTCCAGCATACTGAGATTTATAGCTACCATTTGTGTTAACTTTTATCCATCCATACTTAGGAAGAGACCAGCAATTTTTCAAAACTTTGGTAATGGATGAATTAGAAGATGGGCTCAATTCCAACACAGCTCCAAAATTTTTAAATTTAATCAGTTTTTGTACATAGGCAATACAATTTATACCCACCTTCATTGGCTCTAAAGGAGAAGCTTCCTACTTCAAGTGGTTTCTAGCCATCCAAACAAACCAAGCCACAATTTTGGGGATATCTTGAAGTTTGATTCCCCTCCAATCAGACCAGCAATTATAGAATATATCCCATGATAGATTCATAGTTGGAACATTCAGCTTTCCAAGCACAATAGATCAAATTTGCTATACCCAGGGGCAGACAAAGAAAAGGTGAGCAGTTGTTTCCTCCTCAGTCAGACAGAAAACACTTCTAGAGGGTCCTCTTAGACCCTTCAATTTCAATATATCATCAATGGGAATCAACTTTAAAAAGAGTCCCCATATGAAAAAAGACATTGAAGGAGCAAGAAATTTGTTCCAAATTGTATGACCCAAATCCACCACCTGTTGGGGAGGATGAGTTGGGGGTAAGTTCTTTTTTATAGCAATTCTATCCTTTTTCCCAAGTTTAACAGAGAGTTTCAGAATGTTGGAGATTTGAGGGGGCTGCAAAAAGGAAGGATAAGAGTAAGATTCCACTTGTCATGTTCCCAAAGGTCCATCACATACTTGGGAAAGGCTGGAGAAATTTGATCATGAAGTAGGCTACCTACCAAAGACCAATTATCCCACCAGATGTTTACCAAACCATCACCTATCTCCCGACAAACATTTGTTCAACTTCTTTCCTAATCTGTAACAACTTTTTCCAAATAGGGGAGTCCCCCAAACCCAAAGATAATTGGGTAAGGTGTTGGTGCTTACAGTATTTTCCCCATAAGAATTCAACCCAAAGGGAGGACTGAGATCTAAATTTAATCCAGAGTTTACAAAGGCTAGTATGCATTATTTGGGGGAAGGACTTGAAGCCTAACCCTCCTTCCATAAATGGTTTACACACCTTAGCCCATTTAGTCCTGTGTTTTTCCTTCCTTTGACCAGCCCATAGAAATCTATTGAACATACCTTCCAATAATCTTTGAGTAGTCTTTTTCAAAATATTCATTTGCAAAAGATAAGATAGAATAGTAGATAGAACACTTTTTAGAAAGGTTATCCTACTCCCATTGGATAAATAAGAATTCTCCCATGCTTGCAGTTTGCTTTGAATCTTCTATACAATATGATCAAATTGAAAATTTTTAGTTCTTCCTTTGATAAGAAGTACCCCTAGATATCTCACAGGAAGATGGCTATTGTTAAATCCAGTGAAGTTAGAAATCCAGGTCTTTAACTCACTTTCGCATTGTTTGTTGAAAATGGTAATGCACATCTGATCATTGAACTTCATTCCAAAGAACTCCTGAAATTTCTCCAAGCTTTGCATGAATAATCTAATAGCAGATTTGGAATCTTTTGAAAATATAATGATGTCATCAGCAAAAGCCAAATGATTAATTAAGATGGAAGATCTATGGCTATAAAGGGAGTGGGGTTTCCTGGCTGCCGTCTCATTCAAAATTCTGGATAAGTAGTCAAAAACCAGAATAAAAATGGTAGGGGAAAGGGGATCACCTTGTTTGATACCTCTTGATGCACTGAAAAACCCATGTGAAGTTCCATTAATGAAGACAGAATGAAAATTATTAGCCAGCCATCTATTGATTAGAGAGATAAAGAAAGCGGAGAAATCTCTGGCAAAGAGAACTTGTTCAATAAACTTCCAACTGATTGTGTCATAAGAATTTTTGATATCCAATTTAAGAATTAAGTTACCTCCTCTAGTAATTCTATCCAAATCCAATACCAACTCTTGAGTCAAGTGAACATTATCATCAATACTTCTATCTATGATGAAGGCTGCCTGATTCCTGCAGATAAGCTGATTCAAATGGGGTTGTAATCTATAGACCAGGACTTTGCTTATTATCTTTGAAATAACAGAAGTGAGGCTAATGGGTCTGAAATTTTCCCATTTGTGAGGAGTTTTTTCTTTGGGAACCAAATTAATAGTAGAGGAGGAGAAATATTTGGGGAGATCAGCCCCCAGAAAAAGCTTTGGAATGTTGCAATGACATCTCCCTTCACAATCAGCCAGGCCTTTTTATAAAAGTCTGCAGTGAACCCATCAGGTCCAACTACTTTTGTGCTGTCAATAGAATTCAGTGCTTCCCATATTTCTTTTTCATCAGGAATATTAGTGAAAGAGAGGCTTTATGTAAATTACCTTTCCTTATCAAATAAGGTGTATTGAATGGCAGGCTGAGATGAAGGAGACTGTTTGAAAATGTTTTGAAAGTACTGAACAACATTACCAACTATGTCATCAGAAGTAGTAATCCAATGACCCTTCTGAGAAAAGATTTTATGAATGGTATTGCATTTCCTCCTAAAGTTGATGCAAGCATGATAATATTTAGAATTTCTATCCCCCTCACAAAATATCAATCTATTGGCCTTTTGAGCATAGAACTCCTCTTGCATATTGATTGCATCCAACAAATGTTCATTAGCAGAATGAAGATCCATTTCAGACCCATTGCAGTGGTCATGAGCTGTTCTAACTGCAGTACCTTCTGTTCAGCTTCTAGAACTTTACTATCAGGATTCTCTACCACCACCCAATTCCATTTAGAAAGATGTTTACTAACTTTTTTATGTAAAAGCCAAATTTTGATACCAGGGATGTGATGATTAACATCTACCCAAGCCATAGAGACTTGATTAGGAAAATCCCCATGCATGGACAACATATTAAGATATTTGAACTTGGCTTTACTTTTAGAGGTGTTGGAAGATATCTGAATGGGTAAGGGTCTATGATCATGCCCACTCATAGCCAAGTGTTGGACAGATGTGTGTTAGAAATCTCTGAACCAAAAATCATTCACCAAAACTCTATCCAGCCTCTCCCAAGTATTCCCCCTTCTCCATGTGTATTTAGGACCAATAAAACCTAAATCAAAAAATCCAGCAGACTAAATATTGTCATTGAAAAGGTTCATAAGGTTGATATCAGGAGATCTCCCACCCTTCTTGTCACTAGGTGAAGAGAGGCAGTTGAAGTCACCCCCAACAATCCAGAAATCCCTTATAGAAAAGCTAAAATCATGTAAGAAATCCCTTATAGAATAGCTGAAATCATGTAACTGTTGCCAAAGTTCATGTCTAGCAGTGGATGTGCAGCCAGCATAAATGAAAGTAGCAAAGTCATAATAGCAATTTAAGTTAATCTTCAAGTGAATATATTGGTCTCCCTTCTTAAGAACTGTACATTGAATTTCCTGTCTGCAAAAAAGCCAAATTTTAATGTTAGGTTGACAATAAGTTGAAATCCAAGGAACTTCCTCACAATTTTGTTGACATGTTTAGTTATCATTGGTTCAAGTATTGCAATGATCCAAGGTTTATACATCCTATTAAGGGCCAAAATTCTATTATGGGATTTAGGATGTGCTAATCCCCTAATATTCCAACAGATTAACCAATTGAGGTGGACTTTCATCTTCTCCTAGTTCTAACAATGCTAGAAGAAAGAGGGAGATCTTCTTCCAAAGAAGAAGAAGGAAGTAGGTTCTTTAATTCCAAAGGAATTTTCTTCTTTTTTGTTTTCTGAGTTTGTCATCCCTCTTCTAAATTTTTAGCCAATTGCAATAGGAAAGGGTCTTCCTCTGGTATATCAGTAGTTGTTTCCCTTTGTTCAGCAGAGGGTGTTGGAAGTGCAGTACATTGGATCTGTCCAACTTGAGTAGATTGTGGGATAAGGTGAAGTTGCTCAGTCAGGGGTTTTTGAACATTTTGAAGAGAATTACAAGGTTCCACAGCCTTTTTTTCAATATTTTGAGATAATTCAGCCAACTATTGTAAAGTGTCCTCCTGAGTCCTTGTCCTTGGAACTTCAGAATCCTGGGCTGCAATTCCAGCAACAGCTGGCAACTCAATTCCTTGTGCCTTTAAACCTTCAGAGTTTGGTCTGGGAAACTTCCTTCTGAGGTTGGGATGAAGTCTAAAGCACTTCTCAATAGTATGGCCAAACATTTTGCAGTGATGGCAATAGTAAGGCCTTTGTTCAGCTATGATTTTCTGCCAATATCCACTGTGCTCAATAGCTAACCAAATTTCCTCCACAGCTGGTAAGTTAATGTTTCTTTAAATCAGGATTCTAGCTACCGAGGGTTTGGATAAATTGAAGGTGGGGGAATCCAACTTTAAAGGACTTCCCAAAGCTTGGCCAATGCTGAAAAGAACTTTCTGGTTAAAGAAATGTAGTTTAAGTCCATGTAACTTAAACAAAATGGGGATAACGGGTAATTCTTTACTGTGGTCAAAATCAGGAGTCCACGTTAATAGTTTCGTTGAGATTCCTTAAATCCAAATAGATTGTTTAGAGAAAATTCTAGCATAGTCTTCTTCCCTTCTGAGGTTGATGAGAATATGCCTTCCATCAAGAAGACCCACTTTCCATGCCTCTTTGAATTTCAGTCCATCAAAAAATCTTCTCACAGCTTCCATTTTAGGATGGCCCAGTTGAAATTTACCAAGTAAGGTGAATTTATAACATTCAGTTAGGCCATTTAGGTCCTCTTCAGTAAAGTAGATAGCCATTTTCCCACTTTTCTTGCATATAGGTTTGAATAGAGGGTCATTTCCCTCATGATACTCTTGACAAAAAACCAAGTCATCAGGACTTTGAACTTTATCATATCATTTCCCAATAATATCAGCAAAAGTGGCCTTGGCCCACTGAATATTTGTGGCTATATCAATTGTATTAGGGTCAGCCATCTCTGAAAAACCCCACAGCAAAAAAACCAGCAAAGGGTCAAAATAACTAGTAGAGCTGTCAATTTCAAGCAAATGAGTAGTAGATGAAGATATAGAGCAGCAAAAGAAATCGTAGAGACAAAACAGTAGAGTGAAACCCAAGTAACCAGACAAACAATTAGCAGCAGTGGGCCTAAGTAATGGAACAGTAATTTTTGAAAAAACCAAATACCGGGAAGAGGTAAAGAGTTGGAGAAAAGTAGAACTTGAAAAAACAAGTGATGAGAGGAGAGAAAACTAGTTGAACTTAAGATAGGCATCAGAGATTAGGCCATCACCAACAGCAACTAGATCCATTCTGTCAAAACCCTAGCAAAACACCAGAGGAACCATGTGTGTGTGTGTGTGTGTGTGTGTGTGTCTATAACAATTCAACATGGTGGCGGCTGGACCTAGTTGTGCTCTGCTAGGGTTTTGGTTGTGATGGAGCTACTAGGAGGTGCTTTGGAGCTGAAGAAACTTGCTTTCCCTTCAAGGAGTCCCTGTGGTTTGTGGTGGTGGTTTGGGTGTTGCCCGAGAAGACCCTTTTCAAATTTTTTTACTGTTCTATTACCTGGCTGAAGTGGAATTTAGTTACTGCTTCTTCTGAATATCTCCCTTTCTTAGTTTCTTTTGAGGATTCTACAGTTGTTCTCTCTTTTTACTGGATTTTGGCCTTGCTGTTTGGGGGTTTATCTGGCCTTCTCAATGGCCTTCTCCATTGATGTGTATATCAATGCCCAATGGACCAAAGCTGCTTTTGCTGAGGTTTTTGGAAGTGGCTTTGAATTACCTAAATCCTTTGAACATTTGGTCTTCACTCAATGTCTTCATGATGCTGCTTCTGGGAGGATGGTTTGCCCTTTTTTCAATCCTT
Source organism: Phalaenopsis aphrodite (assembly GCA_003013225.1). Classification (NCBI taxonomy): domain Eukaryota; kingdom Viridiplantae; phylum Streptophyta; class Magnoliopsida; order Asparagales; family Orchidaceae; genus Phalaenopsis; species Phalaenopsis aphrodite. The sequence goes on along the minus strand of NEWO01000128.1, from coordinate 848,891 downwards.
TAAGTTTAAGGGATGGAAAACCTGCCATTATTTTCCAACCTCAGGAAATTAATGAACTCAATGAAACAGTAAAGTTTACACTGGTTGGCAAATTTCAGTTTGACCACCCTAAAATGGATTCAGTCAGGAAATTTTTGGTGGATTTGAAATTAACAGGTGCTTGGAGGTTGAGTTTAATTAAAGGGAAGCATCTATTAATCTCATTATTTAATGAAGAGGGTTATGCAAGGGTATTTGCAAAACAAAATCTAATTATTAATGGAGTTCCAATGAAGTTGTTGAAGTGGACACCTGAGTTTGATCCCATAAAGGAACCTCTTATTGTTCCAATGTGATTCAAATTCCCTAACCTACCTATTCAGTATTTCCATCAAAATGTACTTTTTGGCATCAGTAGAGTCTTGGATGCCCCCTGAAAATTGAAGCTCCTACTTTTAATATAGCTAGACCTGCTGGTGCTAGAGTATTGGTAGAGAGGGACATTTCCCTGCCAGACATTGATAAGGTGTAGATTGGAACTAATGAAGAAGGATTTTGGAAGAAAATAATAGTCGGACATAAACCAATTTATTGTGGCATTGTAAAATGTTTGGACATAATGTGGATAGGTGCTATAGATTACACCCTTCATCTAAAAGAAGACCTGCTGGGGGACACAAATGATACTTCTAGGCCAGCAGTGAATGATGGAAGGGAAGTAGCAGCTGTTGCTACTACTGTTGATGCTGATAATACTATTGGAATTATGCCAATAGTACTGATGGGGAGCAGGAGGAAGATATTGGCAGTAACAGAAATAAGAAGGAAAATGTAATACAAGATGACAACTTAATTAGTAATAATCCAATTAGAGTTGAAGACAAGACAATTAACAGTTTGATAGTTGTCTTAACTGAAGATTGACAAGTTCAAAGAAGCAATAAAAAGAAAAAAGGTAAATTAGATTTTAAACAACCTTTGGAGGGCCAACCTATAGTGGATCACCATCCAAGGACTAAAGGAAAAGAGAGGACCTTCTCTCAATGATTAAGTTCGTTGTTTGGAATATTAGGGGTATTTCACACCTCTCTTCTCTGAAGAGATTAAAAAATCTAGTGAGAGTCCATAAAGTTTGGTTTTTTGCTATTCTTAAACCCTTGGTTACAAAAAATTCTCAAAACATTCTGAAGAAGTTCCCACATTTTGATCATTTCCCTAATTCTAATAACAAAATTTGGCTCTTTGCTAGGGTTGAACGTCAATGGTATGTTTTGGTTAATAATTCTCAGTTTATTCACATCCAATTCTATATTGGAGCTCAAGTTGGCCATGCCACCTTCATTTATGCTAGTAGTCTTGTTAAAAATCAAGCCACCTTATGGAATGAGTTAACTCACATTGGACAATCTGTAAAAAACTTTTGGATTTTGGGGGGTGACTTAAACTATTTTTCCTCTCTTGGTGAAAGAAGAGGTGGTAGACAACTTGCAGATTTTGCAATGAATAGGATCAATGATTTCCTATCTGAAGCTAAGCTGTTTGATTCGGGGTATCAAGGTCCAGGCTTCACTTGGAGGAGGGGTGCCATGTGGGAAAGGTTGGATAGAATGCTTGGTAACTCTAAATGGGTTCAAACCTTTCCATTCACTATCATTACTCTTTTGGCTATGGCAGGTTCTAACCACGGGCCTCTGTTGTGTACTATCCAAAATGCTGAAAATCCTAGTAAAGCTCCATTCAGATTTCAAAACATGTGGACTCTTCATCCTCAATTTGTGGAAGAAGTTTATAAGGTTTGGGGGGCTAAAAGTAATTTTAATCCTTGGATAAAACTGTGGAATCTCCAGAAGAAGGTGGCAAATCATCTGAAGAAGTGGAATTGGGAAACTATTGGCAATATTCATGAGAACTTGATTAATGCCCAAAGTAAAGTTATTCACATAGAAAAGGATTTTCAAGCGGGATTGATCTCTGAAGCTGACCTTCATAAAGCCAGTGAAGAGCTGTTAATGTAGAACAACTATATTGAATGTTATCTGAAATAAAAGGCTGCAGTAACCGGATTTACTGATGGAGATAGAAACACAAGCTACTACCATGCTTGTATTAATTTTAGAAGAAGAAATAATATGATTCTATCCATAAAAGATTCCCATGGTATGTTAGTGACTGATGCTGAGAATATTGCCATTGATGTTGTTAACTATTTTTAAAATGTCTTTAAGGATTAGGCTACTAAGAGAGATCAAATCAAGAGGGACCTCTTCTCTGAGTGCAATGAGTACGTCCAAATTTTGGACCTTAACCATATTCCTATGGAAGGAGAAATTAAAGTTTCTTTGGACTTCATTGATGACCATAAGGTGGCTGGCTCTGATGGCTTCACTGCAAAATTTTATAAGACTACTTGGCAAATTATCAGTGGAGAGGTTGTTGATGCTATTCAAAGCTTATTTAAAGGTATTGATCCCCCTAGATACTTTACAGCTTCCACCATAACTTTGATTCCCAAAAATTCCAGCAGGGTTTGGTTGGGAGACTTTAGACCTATCAGTCTAGCAAATGTCATGGCTAAAGTTATCAGCAAGATTATTATTAACAGGCTACAACCTCACCTTCAGTAGCTTTAGCAATAATCAGGTGGCATTTGTGAAAGGAAGACAAATCTCTGATAACATTCTTTTGGCACAAGAGCTGTTGCCGGACCTTGATAGAAAATGCAGAGGCAGCAATCCCATCCTAAAATTAGATATTCAAAAGGCATATGATACAATTAATTGGCAATTTATCTTGGATACCTTAGAGGCAAGGGGTTTCTCTAGGGCATTTATCAATTTGATAAGAAGGTGGCTTTGTTGTAACAACCACTCAATCTTAATTAATGGCAAAAGCCAAGGTTTCTTCACTTCCTCTAGGGGTATTAAACAAGGAGATCCTTTGTCACCAACTATCTTTATTCTTGCCTTGGATTATCTTTCTAGGCTTCTAAATCAAATGTTTGCCTCATCTCCTCATTTAGCATATCAGCATAAATCCAACATTGGTGTGAGTCATTTTTCTTATGCAGATGATATTATCATTTTCTCCAAGGCTACCAAGAATGTTGTGAAGGCACTTTATCATGGACTTAAACACTTCCAAAAAACTTCTGGTATGCATCTTAACAAACAAAAATGACAATTTTTTACTAGCTCAAACTCTCTTCCACAGATCAAGCAATGGATTTCACAGCACACTGGGTTCAGCAAGGCTTCTCTACCAATCAACTATCTTTGTGTTCAATTAATCAAAGGGAGAACCTAGCAAACTCAATTTAATGGGGTTATTGACCAAATTTAAAAACAACTGCAATGCTGGACTAATTACTTCCTATCTAATGGAGGTAGAATCACCATCCTTAAAAGCATCTTAACTTCCATCCCCTCCTATGCTCTTCTAATGTTCACCATGAAGAAAGGAACTCAAATAAGGCTTGACAGAATCTTTAACAAATTCCTGTGGGCTGGATAGAAGAAACAACTCCATTGGTTAGCTTGGAAAAAACTATATAAACCTTTAAATGCAGGAGGTTTAGGCTTTAAAGATTTTCAGCAGCTCAGTGTCATCAATCTATGTAAACTATGGATAAAGCTCAGAGCACAAGATAGTATTTGGGAAATGTTTATGAAGGGAAAGTACAGCAGGACAATACATCCTACCATGGCTAAGAAGAAAGTGGGTGATTCCAGGTTGTGGTCTAAACTTTTGGAGGTTAGACACAAAGCTGAGGACCTATTTATTTGGGAGCTTGGAGAAGGACAAGTAAATTTTTGGTTGGATAATTGCGTTTGGAATGGGGAGAGACTACACACCTCCAATCCAAACTTAATGACAAAGGTGAAGAAATTCTGGACTGATAATCAGTGGAATTGCAATTTATTGGATACCATATTAACTGAAGAGCAAGTATATTGGGTTAAGCAAACTAAAATCAACCCTGTACAGAAAGATAGAATCATTACTAGAAAGGCTTCCTCATAAAAAATTTCTACTTATATTTTCCAACAATTATATAAATGGCAACTTGTTAAGTGGGGAGATATGATTTGGGGAAAGTGGTTAACACCTTCCATGTCTTTTTTATGTTGGAGGATGTGGACATCATTACTACCCAGTGATGATATTTTGAAGATGAAAGGGCTTAGGGGACCCTCATGCTGCTATCTGTGCAGTAAAGCTGAGGAAAATCTGGATCATTTATTCTTTTCTTGTAGTTTCTCTCAAAGAGTATGGTCTGATCTGTTAAACCAGCTCAGAATTGATACTCTAAAAGTCAGTTGGCAATATTTTCAGAGGTGTTGGATGGATTGGTTAGATGCTAATCTATTAATCATTCCTTGTGTTGTTGCCTGGTTCCTATGGATGTGCAAAAACTAAGTAAAGTATGACAACATCAATCTTAAGGGAATGGCAGTGGTCCTGAATTGTACTTCATATTTGCAAAAGATTGTTAAATATCAGAAACTTCCCAACATTTTCCTGAACTGGGTGCCTAATGGAAATAATTTGAATATGCCCAGGCCAACTATGGTACTCTGGAACCCTCTAAAAGGGTGGTTGAAGGCTAATACAGATGAGAGCTTTTATAAGGAGGCTGCTGATGTGGGAGGTATAGTTAGGAATTCTCTTGGAAAGTGCATTTTGTACTTTTCAACTCCAACTTGGACTAAAGGTGCACTTGAAGTTGAGATGATAGCTATTTATTGGGCTCTCTACCTTGCCAATTAATGTAATATCTTTAAATTTGTGGTAGAATATGATTCCATCAGTTGTATCAGGATACTGAAATAGGAAGAAGCTGCCCCATGGAATATTGCTAGGTGGACTACAAAGATCAGGAGTATATTTAGAAATATTGAAGTGATTTTCCAGCATATTCTGAGGGAAGGTAACACTCTTGCACAGAGTTGGGCAGTAAGGGGGAAAGATACTGAAGACATCGCGTAGGGACTATACCTTCCTTTCAATTAGCACTTCTTCTTCATGGGGACAGCTTATCAATTCCTTATCTTAATTGTAGGGACTGGTTTATTTATAAACACTGGGGTAGATATGGAGTCTTCTGGTATAGTTCCTAGAGCTTTCGTAAACAAATACATATGAGCTACTTGGTTAGTTGGGAATGGAGTGGCTTAAGTGTTATTTTCACTCATTGTGCAATCCAGTGTTCAATTAACATGTAAGGAGCTATTGACAGCTCTCTTTTTATATATATATAATATCTGGATGTTGGTGGGTGAGGAGGTTGGTGCTCTGCTAGGGTTTCTGAAAGGATGATTTTTGGAGGCTGCTGGCTGAAGGGGAACTCAGAAGTGGTGGCTTGTGGTGGCTACCTTCCTTCAAGGTCTTTTTCCAGGTGGTGGTGGAGACACTCTTGTGAGTGTCTTTGGTGTTACTATTCCATTGGATTCTTCTCTGGCTGCTCTTTTAGTTGCTGGAGTTTTTTCTCCCCTTTCTTTCCTTTTTGGTGCCTAGTAGTGCAAGACAGTCTTGTCTTTGGTTTGCTGGTGCCTGACTGGTGGTTTTCACTGGTTGGTGCCCCCTAGAGACTGCACTACCTCTTTGACTTCTGCTGGGTGGGATTTCTCTTATTTCTGGTGGAGTCTCTACTATGACTACACCTACTACTGATGTTCTACAGGATTTTGACCACTTGGTATTGCCTCAGGAATTTCATGATACTGCTGCAGGTAAAGGAAGTAGTCCTTGCATCCACCCACTTGGATCCGAGGGGGAGATTGTTGTGTTCTGCACAAACAGAGAGATAACCTCTCTTAAAGAGAAAGTAAAATTTACCTTAATAGGTAAATTTTAGTTAGGACATCCAAAAATGGAGCTGGATAGAAATTTTTTGGAATCTTTAAAATTTATTGGAAATTGGAAGATAGAGTCGTTGGATGGGAGACACCTACTAATCCAATTAGCTGTTGAAGAAAATTATGCAAGACATTTAGCAATCAGTAATTATTGTTGGAGCTACTATGAAAATTGTTAAGTGGACTCCTGACTTTGATCCAAGTAAAAAACCACCTCCGGTTCCTCTTTGGTACAAGTTTCCAGGTCTTCCACTTCCTTTCTTTAAGCTGAATGCCTTGTTCAACATAGAAAGAGCTTTGGGCACAAGTTTGATAGCAGATGCCTCTACTTATAACAAAGTCAGGCCAGCACTAACTAGAATACAACTGGAGAGAGACATCACCCTCCCTGAATTGAAAAGAATCTGGATTGGCTCAGATACTGAAGGATTTTGGCAGGACATTGTCCCTGAACAAAAACCCTACTATTGCAAACATTGCAAAATGTTTGGCCACACAGTGGAAAAGTGCTACAAATTACATCCACCAACTAAAAGAAATGCTGGCAGGGATCATATGGAAATAAGAAAAATCTCATTGAAAGCCATGGAAAACAATGTTGAAGCAACACATCTGTATAACAGGAAAGATACCACCCAAAGGATTGAGGAAACACTCACAACCATTTATGTAATCTCTTCATCAGAGGAACCTTTAGGTGAGCCATCAGAAGATTCCCCCACAAACAGAAAAACAGTGACTTCACCAATCAATATAGTTATAAAGGAAATCCATGAAATTACTATAATCACTCCTTCACATTCCCCTCATGAGGAAGGACAGATAGACATTCATGGCAAGGCATCTAAGGAACATGATATTTCTGGTATTTAGCTATTGAAGATGATTGGAAGGTCCAAACAACTAGAAGGAAAGGAAAACAAGTAACTGAAGTACAGAAACTACAACAGGGAAGCTTAAAGCAGGTAGAGAGTAAAGCCAGAACTAAGATTGGTTCTCCCACCATCACAGAGGCAGAACTAGATCAAGATCACAACCATCCCTCCAAATCCATCCATCAAATGATTAATATCCTTTGATGGAACATTAGGTGAATAGCCAATCTCCTTTCTCTTAAAAGAGTTTTACATTTAACTTATAAATATAAACTTTGGTACATTGTGATTCTTGAGCCTAGGGTTCACAAGAACCATCAAAAGCTTATCAAGAAGTTTCATAGTTTCATTAATTTTGCCAATACCAATAATAAAATTTGGATTCTATGTAGAAAGGAAATCAGATGGAACATCATTATTAATCATCAACAATTTGTTCATTTCAAGTTCAATATAAATGGACATTTGGGATATGCTACTTTCATTTATGCAGGTTGTACTAAGGAAGACAGAAAGGAGCTTTGGAGTTGCTTGTTGAATATCAGCCAGCTAATGGACTCCACCTAGATTGTGGGGGGAGACTTTAACTGCATTGCTTCTCATACTAAAAACATTGGGGGTAGAGCTCCTAACCATGCTAAAATGAATACTTTTAATGATAATATCCACAGTGTTGGGCTGTTTGATTTGGGCTTCAAGGGACTTGCTTTTACTTTAAGGAGGGGAAAATTTGGGAAAGACTTGATAGATATTTGGTTAATGACAGCTGGTACAGCCATTTCCTTCTCACTTTTGTAACTCTTCTCAGTCTTGTTGGTTCTGACCACAGACCTATCCTTATTAGCATCACCTCCTCAGATAACACATCTTCCCCTTCCCCATTTAGATATCTGAACATGTGGTCTTTCCATCCTTCCTACAACTCTTACATTGTCAACCTTTGAAATGGAATTTCACACACTGGCCCACTAATTAAACTCAATTTATTGCAAATCAAAACTACTAAAGCTCTGAGGAGTTGGAGTTGGGGGGCATTTGGGAATGTCTTTACTAAAGTGCAAGAGCTAGAGGAGGACGTTATAAGATTGGAGCGAAATGAACATAAGGGAATAGTTGAGGAAAAGGAATTGCTGACTGTCCAAAATAAACTTCTTACTGCTATTGATTATCAAGACCAATTTCTGAAGCAAAAAGCTGCTATGAACATCTTCAAGGAGGGGGATAGAAACACCAAATTTTACCATGCTTACATAAAGTACAAAATGAAATGCAATACTATTAATGTTATTGAGACTGTTGAGAGGATTTTGAAATAGCTAATGATGTTGTAAGCTATTTCAAAAATATGTTGAACTAGTAGCACAATCACAGAATCTCTATTGATCCAGATTATTTCACTGTTGAGCACAATTACACTGCTAATTTAAAACTTGTTGTCATCCTTAATAAAAATGAGATTTGGGAGGCTATGAAATTCTATTGATAGCAACAAAGCAGCTGGTCCTGATGGATTCACAGCTTAGTTTTATAAGAAATTGTGGGACATTATTAAACCTGAGGTGATAGCTGTTGTGGCCAGTTTTTTCCAAGGAAATAATCTTCCACATTACTTTAGTGCTTCTACTTTTGTACTGATCCCCAAATCTGAGATACAAACCACCTGGAATCACTTCAGACCTATTTTTCTAGCCATTGTAATCAGCAAACTGTAAGCAAAATCGTTGTCAATAGGCTCCAACCTCATCTTGAACACATCATTAAACCCAATCAGACTACCTTTGTGAAGGGGAGATCTATTATTGACAACACTTCTTTGGCATAGGAACTTCTGAATGATCTGAATAAGACATGTAGAGGTGGCAATTTGATCTACAAGTTGGATTTGAAAAAGGCCTATGATACTATCATTTAGGGGTTCATTATGGATGTTCTTACCGCTAGAGGTTTCAACATAGACTTCTGTAAGCTGATTCACAAAGGGCTTCATAATAATAATAACTCTATTCTCATAAATGGCAAAGGTTGAGGGTCTTTCACTGCATCCAGAGGTTTGAAGCAAGGGGACCCCATATTCCCAACTATGTTCATTATTGCAATTGACTATTTATCTAGAATGTTGGATGAATCTCTGTTAAACCAAAACTACACTATTTATCATCATAGATCCAACATTGCCATCACCCACTTGCTCTATGCTGATGACATCATGATATTCTCTAGAGCTCACAAGAATGTTGTAAGAAAAGTGTATCAGACTCTTCAAAAGTTCCAAACACACTCTGGTATGTGTTTCAGTCGTGAGAAGTGCCCACTGAATTTTAATAAACAAGTAACTCCAAATTGCAAACAATGGGCTTCTAGCTATACAGGCTTCTCAAACTCCGAGCTTCCTATCAAGTATTTGGGGGTCATGCTTCTTACTGGAAGAACCAGACAAATTCAATTTGAGGAATTCATAAATAAGATCACTAACTACCTTAATGGGTGGACTCATTCCTTTCTTTCTAATGGGGGGCAAAATTACACTGCTGAAAAACATTCTAACTACTTTTCCCTCTTATATCCTGTAGATGAAAAAAATAAAGAAAAACACCCAATTTCAGCTTGAAAGGGCTTTTAACATATTTTTTATGGTCGGGACAGAGGCAGCAAATTCTTTGGGCTTCTTGGCAAAAAGTGGCTAAACCCGAGCTGGTTGGGGGTATTGGCTTCAAGGGTATTAATCAACTCTTCCAAATTAACTTATGCAAGCTTTGGATTAATTTCAGAGCTCAGAATTTTTTGTGGGCTATTTTCATGAAGGGAAAATACTATAGAGACCAGCACCCCACACTTATTGAAAGAAAGATAGAGGATTCCAAAATATGGGGAAAGATGTTGAACATAAGACACACTGCCAAAAACCTTTTCATTTGGGACTTAGGGAAAGGAGGTACAAATTTTTGGCTTGATAATTGGTGCCCTAAAGATTAGCTGCCCCCTATCTGTAGTGCCCCTAACACTGATCTTAAGGTGGCTGATTGCTTGGTGGATGAGGATTGGTCTTTACTTAAACTCTCAAATATTCCCCATGCCAATTCTGTAACAAAAATTGCCAGCATCAAAATTGACAGAAGAAAGCCTGATAAAATTGTTTGGCAGTCTTTCTCAAATCAAAGTCTTACCAAAGCCATATACTCTAAAGTATTCCAATGGGAACCCCTAGCCTGGAGCACAATTATTTGGAACAATTTTCTGTCCCGCTCCATGTCATTTTTCTGTTGGAGGGTTTTTCATAATAGACTTCCTAATGATGATATCCTTATACTCAAGGGGTTAAGGGGGCCTTCTAAATGCGGGTTTGGTCTTCAGGAGGAGGAATCACTGCCTCATCTATTTTTTGAATGCAATTTTGTCCAAATTGTTTGGCACCAACTTTTGCCCCACTTGAATATTTACAAAATTTTTTTACTTGAGACAACATTACCACTTGCTGGCAGACATGGAATAAGAGGAACTATGCTTCTATACCCCTCATTGTTACATGGTTTATATGGATGGAAAGAAATAAGGCTAAGTTTGAATAAGGTATACCAAAAACTGACAAGATAGTCAGAAATAGCCTTTCTTATGTACACAAGATGATTAAGTTCAGAAGATTTCCAAACATTTCTAACTCTTACTCTTTGGGACAACCTGACTAGACTCTTGTTCATAGGTTTTAATGGAAACCTCCTGATTATCACACTGTCAAGATAAATACTGATGGAAGCTTCAATAAGTCAGGAGCAGGGTGGGGGTGTTTATAGAAATCACTTAGGTAAATGCATATTATATTTCCACATTCCCATTTTGGTTGTTGATGCAATTGAAACTGAACTTGTGGTTGTTTATTGGGACTTAAAAATTGCGAAAATGTCTAGCTGGTACGACTTATGGTTAGAATTGGATTGTACTGTTGTAATCAATATACTGAAGGATGAGGAGCATGTACCCTTGCACCTTACTTATTGGATAAAAAAAATCAGATAAATATCTTCACATCTAAAGGTGCACTACACTTTCATTTATAGAGAGGGAAACAAGCTTGCAAATTGGCTTTCTAGACAATATAACTTAAAGGAATTCTCTGTTACTGTTTCCCCTCTCCACACTCATGAGTTTTTACTGTAGGGAGACAGGATTGATGTCCCACACTTCAGAATTGTTAATCAAGATCAAGAGTGACTGCTTTATTTCAGTTGTTTTTTCTTTTCCCCCTCCTTTTCTTGTTGTGTTCCCCATGTTATATGGGTATAATTTTTAGGAAAATAGTTTTTTTTGTTTGGAATTTTGGGAGGACTGATGATTTCTGTATTGAATCAAAAGTTCTCCAACAATTTTTTCTTTTTCCTGTAACCCCCTCTTTAGTTAAACATGTAGGGAGACAAAAGCATCTCCTTAAACCATATATATATATATATATATATATATATATATATATAACCATGAGTGGTGGCTGGCTTTTTTCTGGTGCTCTGCTAGGGTTTCGGTAGAATGGATCTAGTTGTTGTTGATGGCCTAATCTCAGTTGTCTTCTCAAGTTCAACAAGTTTTCTCTCCTCTCATCACTGGTTTTTTCAAGTTTTGCTTTTCTCTAGCTCTTTGCCACTTCCCGGGCGTTGGTTTTTTCAAATAATTACTGTTCCATTGCTTAGTCCCACTGTTGTTGATTTGGTTTTGTCTGGTTACTTGGGTTTTGTCTCTACTATTTCTTTTGCTTGCTCTGCTTCTCCATCAACCACTCATTTGCCTGAAATCGATAGCTCCACTAGTTACCTTGACCCTTTGATAGTTTTTGTGCTGTGGGGTTTTTTCAGAGATGACTGACCCTAATACCATTGATATAGCCAGAAATATTCGGTGGGATAAAGCCACTTTTCCTGACAATGTTGGGAAAGATAATGATAATGTTCAAAATCCTGATGACTTTGTTTTTCCTCATAAGTATCATGAGGGTAATGACCCTCTATTCAAACCTATATGCAAGAAAAGTGGGAAAATGGCTATATAATATACTGAGGAGGACTTAAATGGCCTAACTGAATGTTATAAATTCACCCTAGTTAGCAAATTTCAATTGGGCCATCCTAAAATAGAATTTGTGAGAAGATTTTTTGATGGACTAAAAATCAAAGGGGCCTGGAAAGTGGGTCTCCTTGATGGAAGGCATATTCTCATCAACCTAACAAGAGAAGAAGAATATGCTAGAATTTTCTTTAAACAATCTATTTTGATTGATGGTATCTCAATGAAACTATTAAAGCGGACTCCTGATTTTGACCCTAGTAAAGAATTACCTATTGTCCTCATTTGGTTTAAGTTACCTGGACTTAAACTCCATTTCTTCAACCACAAAGTTCTCTTCAACATAGGCAAAGTTTTGGGAAGACCTTTGAGGTTGGACACCCCCACCTTCAATTTATCCAAACCCACAGTAGCTAGAATCCTGATTGAAAGAAACATTACCTTACCAGCTATGGAGGAAATTTGGTTAGGTTCTGAGCACAGCGGATACTGGCAGAAAATCATAGCTGAACAAAGGCCTTACTATTGCCATCACTGCAAAATGTTTGGCCATACTAATGAGAAGTGCTTTAGACTTCATCCCAACCTCAGAAGGAAGTTTCCCAGACCAAACTTTGAGGGTTTAAAGGCATAAGGAATTGAGTTGCCAGCTGTTGCTGGAATTGCAGCCCAAGATTCTGAAGTTCCAAGGACAAGGACTCAGGAGGACACTTTACAAGAGTTGGCTGAATTATCTCAGAATATTGAAAAAGATGATGTTGATCCTAATACTTCTCTTCAAAATGTTCTAAAACCTCTGACTGAGCAGCTTCACCTTGTCCCACACTCTACTCAAGTTGAACAGATCCAGTGTACTGCAATTCAAACACCTTCTGTTTAACAAAGTGAAATAGTTAATGATATACCAGAGGAAGATCCTTTGCTATTGCAATTGGCTAAAAATTTAGAAGAGGGATGGCAAATTCAGATAAAAAAAAAGAAAAAAATTCCTTTGGAATTAAAGAACCGCCTTCCTTCTTCTTCTTCTTTGGAGGAAGAGCTCCCTCTCTCTTCTAGAACTGTTAGAATTAGGAGGCGAAAGTCCACCTCAATTGGTTAATGAACCTAATCTGTTGGAATGTTAGGGGATTAGCACATCCTAAATCCCTTAATAAAATCCAGGCCTTAAATAGGATGTATAAACCCTGGATCATTACAATACTTGAACCTATGATAATTAAACATGTCAACAAAATTGTGAGGAAGTTCCCTAGATTTCAGCTTATTGTCAACACTAACGGTAAAATTTGGCTTTTTTGCAGACAGGAAATTCAATATACTGTCCTCAAAGAGGGAGACCAATTTATCCACTTGAAGATTAACTTAAATTGCTATTATAGCTTTGTTACTTTCATTTATGCTGGCTGTACATCCACTGCTAGACAAGAACTTTGGCAACAGTTACAAGAATTCAACAATTCTATAAGGGATTTCTAGATTGTTGGGGGTGATTTCATTTGCCTCTCTTCTCCTAATGAGAAGAAAGGGGGGGAGATCTCCTGATATCAACCTTATGAAACTTTTCAGTGATAATATTCAGTCTGCTAGACTTTTTGATTTGGGTTTTATTGGTCTTAAGTACACATAGAGAAGGGGGAGGATTTTGGAGAGACTGGATAGAGTTTTGGTGAATGACTTTTGGTGTAGAGATTTCCTTCGCACATCTGTCCAACACTTGGGTATGATCTGAACTTGGCTTTACTTTTAGTAGTGTTACATTCCCTTACTCATTCAGATATTTGCCAACACTACTAAAAGTAAAGCCAAGTTCAGATATCTTAATATGTGGTCCATGCATGGTGATTTTCTTAATCAAGTCTCTTTGGCTTCGGCTGATGTTCATCATCACATTCCTGGTATCAAACTATGGATTTACACAAAAAAGTCAGTAAAAATCCTTCTATATGGAATTGGGAGGTGGTAGGGAATATGGATAGTAAAGTTCTAGAAGCTGCACAAAAGGTACTGCAGTTAGAATAGTTCATGACCTCTGGTAATGGGTCTAAAATTGATCTTCATTCTGCTAATGAACACTTGCTGGATGCAATCAATATGCAAGAGGAGTTATACGCTCAAAAGGCCAATAGAATGAAATTTTGTGATGGGGATAGGAATTCTAAATATTACCATGCTTGCATCAACTATATGAGGAAATGTAACACAATTCATAAATTTTTTTTCTCGGGAGGGTCATTGGATTACAACTGTTGAAGGCATAGCTGGTAATGTTGTTCAATACTTTCAAGACATTTTCAAACAAACTCTTGCCTCTCAACCTGCCATTCAATACACCTTATTTGATAAGGAAAGGGAGTTCACCCAAAGCCTCTCTCCCACTGATATCCCTGATGAAATGGAAATATGGGAAGCATTGAATTCTATTGATAACACAAAAGTAGCTGGACCTGATGGGTTCACAACAAATTTTTATAAAAAGGTCTGGCTGATTGTGAAGGGAGATGTTTTTGCAACAGTCCAAAGCTTTTTCTGGGGTGCTGATCTCCCAAAATTTTACTCATCCTCTACTATTACTTTGGTTCACAAAGAGAAAACTCCTCACAAGTGGGAAAATTTTAGACCCATTAGCCTTACTTCTGTTATTTCAAAGATAATAAGCAAAGTCCTAGTCCATAGATTACAACCCCATTTGAATCAACTTATCTGCAGGAATCAAGCAACATTCATCAAAGATAGAAGTATTGTAGATATGTCCTTTTGGCTCAAGAGTTGGTATTAGATTTGGACAGAATTACTAGCGGAGGAAATTTAATTCTCAAATTAGATATCGAAAAAGCTTAGGACACAATCAGTTGGAAGTTTATTGAACATGTTCTCATTGCCAGAGGTTTCTCCCCTTCCTTTATCTCTCTAATCAATAAATGGCTAGCTAAAAATTTCCATTTTTTCTTTATTAATGGAGCTTCACATGGGTTTCTCAGTGCAACAAGAGGTATTAAACAAGGTGACCCCCTATCCCCTACCATATTTATTTTGGTTTTTGACTACTTATCCAGAATTTTGAATGATATGGCAACTAGGGAACCCCATTCCCTTTATAGTCATAGATCTTCTATCTTAACTAATCATTTGGCTTTTGCTCATGATATCATTATATTTTCAAAAGCTTTCAAATCTATTGTTAGATTATTGATGCCATGCTTGGAGAATTTTCAGGATGTTTCTGGAATGAAGTTGAATGATCAAAAGTGCCTTACTATTTTCAGCAAACAATGCAAGAGTGAGTTTAAGACCTGGGTTTCTGACTTCACTAGCTTTACCAATAGCCATCTTTCTGTGAAATTGTTGGCACTATTTTTGGTGTGGGGTTTGCCCGTAAGAAGCTGTCGGTCATCGGAATTGAAATCCCGTTGCCCGCTTCGGAAGGACGTTTAAAAAATTTTAGTTTTGAAAAAGATGAAGTCAAACTGACCCCATAATTTTCATAGTTTAAATGAAAGAGCGCTTCACCTCAAATCATGTATCTATCCCGAAGGATGAACACAAGAATTGAGGGTGAGGCTCGATCAAATAAACTAGAGAAAGTTATGACATCCGTTTGATCTACGAAACCAATGTATTGGCCGANCAATATGTGGAACTTCAAGTTGAGTAAAGAGAAGAGTTTTGAGTTTCTAATGGTGAGGGTACCTTTTCTAGTTTTCTAAGACTAGTCTGTAGGAAAGTCCTATAGCTAGACCTAGGCTACTAAAGAAATTTCTAGACCTCAACCAAAAGTGAGGTCAACAGAAATATCTAAGGGTTTTCCTTATCAAAGGAAGAACTAGAAATTTTCAGTTTGATCATAATCTAGAGAAGATTCAAACCAAACTGCAAGCATGGGAGAATTCTTATTTATCCAATGGGGGTAGGATAACCCTTCTGAAAAATGTTTTATCTGCTATTCCATATTATCTTCTACAAATGAATATTATGAAAAAGACTACTCAAAGATTTTTGGAAGGTATGTTCAATATATTTTTATGGGCTGGTCAAAGGAAGCAAAAGCACTGGACTAAATGGGCTAAGGTGTGTAAACCTTTTATGGGAGGAGGGTTAGGAATCCTTTCCTCAAACAATGCACACTAACATTTGTAAACTCTGGATTAAATTCAGAACTCAGTCCTCCCTTTGGGTTGAATTCTTATGGGGTAAATACTGTAAGAACCAACACCCTACCCAATTATCTGTGGGTTTGGGGGACTCTTCTATTTGGAAAAAGATGTTACATAATAAGGAGGAAGCTGAACAAATGTTTGTTTGGGAGATTGGTGATGGTTTAGTAAACATCTGGTGGGATAATTGGTCTTTGGAAGGTAGCCTACTTCAAGATCAAAATGCTCCAGCCTTTCCCAAGTATGTGAAGGATCTATGGGAACATGATAAGTGGAACCTTAATCCTATCCTTCCTTTTTGCAGCTCCCCACAAATCTCCAATATTCTGAAACTCTCTATTAAACATGGGAAAAAGGACAGAATTGCATTCAAAAAGAACATAACCCCCAACTCATCCTCCCTAATAGGTGGTGGATTGGGGTCATGTAGTTTGGAACAAATTTCTTACTCCTACCATGTCCTTTTTCATATGGAGACTCTTCTCAAAGTTGATTCCCACTGATGATATCTTGAAATTGAAGGGTCTAAGAGGACCCTCTAGATGTGTTTTCTGTCTAACTGAGGAGGAAACACTTGCTCACCTTTTCTTTGTCTGCCTCTGGGTACATAAAATTTGGTCTATAGTGCTTGGAAAGATGAATGTTCCAACCATGAAACTATCATGAGATGTATTCTATAATTGTTGGTCTGATTGGAGGGGAATAAAACTTCAAGAAATCCACAACATTGTGGCTTGGTTTTTTTGGATGGCTAGAAACCACCTGAAGTATGAAGCTACTCCTTTAGAGCCAATGAAGGTGGGTCTAAAATGTATTGCATATGTACAAAAACTAATTAAATTCAAAAATTTTAGAGCTGTGTTGGAGCTGAGCCCCTCTTCTAAACCTTCCATTACTAAAGCTTTAAAAATTTGTTGGTCACTTCCTAAGTATGGTTGGATAAAAGTTAACACTGATGGTAGCTACAAATCTCATTATGCTGGTATTGGAGGTGTCCTCAGGAATCATGAGGGGAGGTGCATCTTGTATTTTCAATCTCCTGTTATAACAATGGATCCTCTTGAAACTGAATGTCAAGCTATTTTTTGGGCACTCAATTTAGCCAGAACTTGCAATTTCAACCAGTTGTGGGTTGAATCTAATTCCTTGCTGCTTATAAACATTATCAAGGGCTCTTGTGACATTCTCTGGAACTTAATCTGCTGAATTTCTGGGATCATCAGTTGCTAAAGAATTACTCTATAAGGTTTTCTCATATCCACAGAGAAGGTAACAGACCTTCCAATTGGCTAGCTAGAAGGGGTCTTAACACTGAAGAACCTTTAGTGAGCAGAAGGATTCCTCTCTCACTGGAATTCCTATTATCCAGTGATCTTTTGTCTTTTCCCTATATTAGATAGCTTCCTTTTTGATGTTTTGAGAGGTTGCCTCCTTTTAAAGGCCCTCTTCTTCCTCATTGTAACTAGTTTTAAATTTTAATGAATTGGAGATTGGCTTCTTATACAATATATATATATATATATATATATGTATACATACATACATACATACATAAATATATATATATATATGTATATACATACATAAATATATATACATACATACATAAATATATATACATACCTACATATGTAGGCCTACCATGGGTTAACCCCTACATTTAACTTGTCAAGAGCCTCTGCTACTAGGATTTAGTAGAGAGGGATATTACCTTTCCTAAAATTAATAAGGTCAGGTTGGGCACTTCAAACAATGGCTATTCGCAACCTCTAATCATGGAGTAGAAGCCTTAATTTTGTAATCATTGCAGGATGTTTGGACACACTCATGACAGTTGCTTTAGACTACATTCTTTGAGACCATCCATCAATCCCCTAGCTTCTGAAATCCCACAAGCTCACACCACCCATGATTAGCCTACACCTCATATGGCTTAGACATCTCACCCCGACATAGTGATTAATATTCCTGATGAACCCTTTTCCTCCATTCCTAATGTCCCTAACCTTCAGCCTACTCTTCAACTTACTCAGCCTCAATCTCCCTCTACACTACCTAAACAAACTCACCATATCCCTACTTCAAACCTTTCTTCTTTGAGTCTTGATATCCCCTCCATTCAACCTATTCCTCAACCCAATCCACTTCTCACTCTTTACTCCTTGAGTATAATCAATCTTCTGTGTTGGGCCCTAACACCTTTCCTATACCCCCTGATATCCACACCACTCAGTCTTTCATTCAACCCACTCCAATCCCTACCCCCTATCCATCTATACCTATTGTTACCCCTACTACTTCAGCTATGGGCAACAATATTGTTTCTAGAGCCTTGCGAGATGATTTATCCGAGAGTGCAACACCATGTAAAATCCATCTATGAAGATACTTTTCCACCTCTCAGACAGTCTTTAGAAGCACAATGGGAAGTACAAAGAAGCAGGAGGAGGAAAAAAGGTTCCACTAAACTTAAGGATCTTCTCTTTGACAAGGTGTCTAAATATCTTCCTAACCAGGCCTTGGGAAGGCAGACAATAAGATCTTCTTCTACCTCTCATGATTAAATTACTTTGTTGGAATATCAGGGGGATCTCTGATCCACATGCCTTGATCAGGATAAAAACTTATCCAAGAAACTTAAGTTGTTTTACTTTGCAATCTTCGAACCTTTTGTTCATAACAATCTTAATAGAATCCTTAATATATTCCCTCAGTTTCTGATTCTGAATAATTCCAACAAAAAAATTTTGCTTTCTTATAAGAAGGAGGTCCATCTATAGCGTTAGAGAAATCACCCCCAATTCCTACGTGTCTCTTTGCATTAGGATTTTCTTCAGACCCTTGTTACTTTTGTTTATACAGGCAGTACCTTAGGAGATAAAATGATACTTTGGTAGCAGCTTCACCATATTAAACTTTCTGTCAATGGGCCTTAGCTTATTGGTGGTGATTTTAATAGTGTGGCAAGATTGAATGAAAAATGTGGAGGGAAACCTGTTGACTTAAATCAGATGTTGAATTTCTCTGACAACATCAGAACTGCTGTTCTTTCTGAATTACCTCATCAGAGTCCACTTTCTACCTAGAAAAGAGGTAAGCTCTATGAAAGAATTATTAAATTTCTTGTAAATCATTCTTAGCTTGAGAATAACCTCCACACTTTTGTTTCACACCTCCCCTACACTTCCTCAAACCATAGACCTCTTTTGATATATGTTTCCCCATTCAAGTTTCCCACATCCCTAGGTTTAGATTCTTTAATATTTGGTTAGAACACCCAGATTTCCTTCCCTTTTTCCAATATGTCTGGATTCCTGATAACTCCCTTTCCCCTTGGGTCAGACTGTGGCAAGTTCAAAAGTCGAAGGCCAAACATTTAAAATCATGGAACTAAAATTGTTTTGGTAATTTGACAACTAAAGTTGAGGAGGCTAAACATGTTGTTAAGAAGGCTGAATTGGAAATTCAATTGGGCATTACAGATGAACAATCTCTTGTGGCTACTAATGCTAACTTGCTGAGAGCCATGCAGTGGGAAGAATTGTTCTACAAACAGAAGGCAGCTTTAAAAAAAACTGTAGATGGAGATAGTAATACTAGATACTATCATGCTTCCATGAAACAAAGGAGGCAATCTAATGCAATTTTGAAGATTACAGAAAATAATTGTTGTTGGATTCATGATCCTAATCAAATCCTTATAAATCCTATCAATAATTTTCAGAATTTATTGTCTCAGCCGCATGCTTCTAACTTTCAACACTTCACTCCAGCCCTTCTTAATGGTAGATTTACTGAAACTAGTAACTTGGATCTTACCTTTATCCCTTTTGAAGAGGAGATTTGGCAAGTACTGTGATTCATAGATGGAGATAAGGCTGCTGGAGTTGATGGTTATACCTCTACCTTTTACAAAATAGCCTAATCTATAGTGAAGAGGGAGGTTATGGATGCTATACAAGCTTTTTTCAGTGGCGCTTATATGCCAAAATATTTTTCCATGTCTACTATCACCTTAATTCCAAAGGACAATAAAAAATATTAATGGGACAATTTCAGACCTATCTCTCTCACAACTGTGTTGTCAAAGCTTATCACAAATTATTGGTTTTTAGATTAAAGCTCCACCTGTCTTTGTTGATTGCTCCTAACCAATCTGCCTTTGTTGCAGATAGACAGATAACAGATAATGTTTTGCTCACCCAAGAGCTTCTAATGGATATTAACAGGCCTTTTAGAGTAGGAAACCTTACGTACAAGCTTGATTTATCCAAGACCGATGACACCATAAACTGGAATTTCATTTTGCAAGTTCTCTATGAGACTTTAATGACCACTTCTGCTAGCTGATTCAAAGGTGGCTCTAAAATAACTACTATACTACCTTGGTGAATGGTAACACTCATGGATTATTTCAAGTTTCCAAAGGCACAAAACAGGGAGACAGTCTTTCCCCTTCTATTTTTATCTTGGCTATGGATTCTCTTCAGGCTTCTCAACCATCATTTTTCAGCACAGCAGCACCTCAGATTTGTCAATAAAGCTAACTGCTCTATCAGCCATTTATGCTATGCAGATGATGTAATTTTTTTTTCTAGTGCTTCTAAACTTACAGTTAAGAAGATATATAAACTTTTGGAACGATTCCAACAACTCTCTGGTCTTTCTGTGAATCACAACAAATGCCAATTAATTTTCAGCAAAAAAGATCACTTCAGCCTCCAAAAATTAGATCAAGGATTATACTGGTTTCAAATGTGTTGCCTACCCTCTTCTTTAACTGGGTGTCCAATTAGTTAACGGGAGGAGGATGCAGACCCAATTTGATGAGATAGTATCCAAAGTCTCCAAATAAATTTCTTGCTAGACTAATGCTTACTTTTCATTGGGTGGAAGAATCACTTTGGTTAAAAGCATTTTATCTTCCTTCCCTATGTATATACTGCAAATGCTGAAAATAAAAAAAAAAGTACCCAAAAAAACTTGGAGGTTTTACTCAATAGATTTTTTTGGGAGAGACATCATAAATAATTTCATTGGTTTAAATGGGATAAACTACGTCTCCCTCTCTCAGCTGGAGGTTTAGGCATCAAATCCTTCCAACAACTACACCATATTTTCTATTGCAAATTTTGGATGAAGTTTACAGATCAAACTTCCTTGTGGGCCCAATTTATGATGCTGAAGTACTACAAAAACTCCCATCCAGTGACCGCTCTCAAGAAACCTGGCGATTCAAGAATTTGGACTGATCTTCTTAAAGTTAGAGTGGATGCTGAAGATTTATTCATTTGGGATATTGGAAAAGGAAAAGTGGACCTCTGGCTAGATTTACTTGATTGCAAGCTTCATACCTCCTTCATAGCTTATGATTCCACCCTCAATTTTCTAATTCAAAAAAGTTTGTTAAATCAACATTGAAATAAGGCCTTGCTGGCTACAATGGTGGATTTCGAACAACTACACCAAATCACCCAACTCCCTGTTACCCCCCACATACCTGACAGAATTGTTACTAAGAATCCTCATCACATTTCTCTTACTCAATATGCTTATTACACTTTGTACTAGTGGCCTTCTTAGGATTGGGGCAAATCCATGTGGGTGAAATTCCTTGGAAAAAAACCCTTCTATGTCTTTCTTTGCTTGGAGATGCTTTCACAAAATCATTCCTACTGATGAAATCCTTAAATTAAAAGGGTTAAGGGGCCCTTCAAGGTGTTATATTTGCATCCAGGTGGTTTCTTGCCCTACTGCTAGAGAAGTCTGGACACATATTATTACCAGCTTTAATCTCCATTACCAACTTATCTATTGTGATAACTTTACTGATTGTTGGAAACAATGGAAGGATAACCAGGATGAACTTCTTCCTTTCATTATTACTTAGATCCTTTGGATGGCAAGAAATGGTAATAAATATGAAGGTTGCTCTACCAATTTTGCTCAAATCAACATCAACTGTCACTCCTATATTTTCAAGGATATTAACTTCATGGGCTAGAAGGTTAAAAGTTGTGATTGTTCAGGTAACAAGGATACTCACAACTCTCTCCCTTATCCATTGAACATCAAATTAATCCATTGGAGGAAAGCTTTGCAACCTTGGATCAAGATAAATACTGATGTTGGCATGGGGTGTATCTTCAGGAACCATACTGGGAAGTGCATTTTATGTTTTCATTCTCCTATTTTGGCCATTAATGCATTGAATGCTGAAACACAAGCTATTACTTGGTCTGAAAAAATTGTTGCAACCATTGGTTTGACACACCTACATTTAGAGCTCGAATCTTCTTGGCTTGTTCATGCTTCAAGGAGCAACTTCCTTCCCCCTGGTTTCTTATCTCCCTACTCAAGCAGATCAACAACATGATATCCAACTACAACTTACAGATTCTTTGGAGCCACATCCTTAGAGAAGGCAACAAATGTGCTAACTGGTTGGCCACTAAGGGTGCTTCATCCTTTGATCCAAAGCTTGATGTATCTCCTCCTTTAGATCTTGCTTCTTTTTATAAGGGAAGACCTTTTTCTCTACCTCATATCAGATGTACTGCTTTTTCCCCATCTTAAATGAAATCTTTTTTCTGTTATTATTATTATTATTATTACTATTATTATTATTATTATTATTATTATTATTATTATTATTATTATTATTATTATTATATATA
>NEWO01000128.1:793102-806479 GCA_003013225.1 Phalaenopsis aphrodite | reverse complement strand
AGAAATTCAGAGATAATTATAAAAATAAAAATAATAACAAACAAAAATTATTAAAAAATTAATATCCAAAAAGAAATATATTCTTATTTAAGTGTTTTTTAGGATATTTAATTTGATTATTTTATTTGTTTATGTGAAATATTGGATCTGAATGTTTAGTACCTTACAATTCAGAATTAGAACGTACTATTAGAAAAATTTGAAAACAACAAAAGAATTTTAAAAATTTAAAAGAAATGGCGAATAACTTAGGTAATCCAATAAATGCAAATCGACAATGACCTTTAGAAGATTATGCTAATCCGACAACATATGAACTTCATTGACTATTCAAAATCTAGATGCTACAGTTAATTCATTTGAGCTTAAACCTGCTATTATCCAAATGGTACGAAATAATCAACTTGGAGGAACACCTACTGAAGGTCCTAATATACATCTTGCTAGTTTTCTTGAAATTTGTGCTACATTTAAATATGACAGATTGTTTAATGATATTGTTAGGCTTGGACTTTTTCATTTTTCATTAAATAATAAAGCCAAAGCTTGGTTAAATTCATTAGCACTTGGATCAATCAAAACTTGGGGAGAACTACAGAAAAATTCTTGGCTAAAAGTTTTCCACCCTAAAAATTCGCTAAGCTTAGAAATGATATTATATCTTTTTATCAGTTTGAAGGAGAATCGATATATGAACCCTAGGAAAGATTTAAAGATCTTCTTAGAAAATGTAAACACCATGCTTTACCAGATTAGTTAATAATTCAAACATTTTACAATGGATTAGTAGGATCACTTAGATCTAATATAGATGTTGTTATGGGTGGATCACTAATGTCAAAACCTTTTGATAAAGCATACTCTTTAATTGAAGAAATGACTACTAATAATTTTTTATGACCCTCTGAAAAAATAAATCTAAGAGAGTAGCAATTATTCATGATTCTGATGCAATTTCTATTTTAGCATGTCAAATTGCTGCTATTTCAAAAAAGATTGATCAAATAGGAGTAAATTATTCTCAAATACCCCCAGTATTAGAGAAAAATTCACTAGGATAGATCATTGATACTCAATTATCTTATGAAACTTTAAATGCTATAAATAATCAAAATAACAATCCCTATTCTAACTATTATAACTCAATATGGAAAAATCACCCTATCTTAGTTTGAATAATTATAACAATTCAGTGAATCCATTCAGAAATATGAACAATAAAGGAAGTCCTAATTGTCAACCTTATTATCCTCCTGGATTTAACTCCAAACCTGACCCACAAGTTATGGAAAAGAAGTTGACGATGGAAGAAGTAATGTTGAATATGGGAATTCAAATACAGAATCAAGGGGCTACTATTATAAATATTGAAAATCAATTAGGACATATTGCTACTGCACTTAATAACAGACCTTCTGGAATTCTTCCGAGTACTATGGAAGTTAATCCAAAAGATCAAAATAAGGAGAAAATTAAAGCTATTCAATTATGAAGTGAAAAAGAAGTTGAAACAATGATCCAAAGAGAAACTGAAGTTGATGAAGAGAAGGAAGAAATGGAAAGTGACAAAAATGAAAATGAGCAAACACAAGGTCCTTTAGAAAAACCATTACCTTCATTTCCTCAAAGTCTAAAGCAGAAAAGTAAAGATAAAAAATTTACAAAATTTTTGGAAATCCTTAAAAAGTTAACGATAAATATTCCTTTTGTTGAAGCTTTGGAACAAATGCCACGTTATGTGAAATTTATGAAAGATATACTAAACAAGAAAAAAAAGTTTACAGATCATGAGACCGTTGCACTCAATAAAGAGTGTAGTGTTATTATTTAAAAAAAGCTTCCTGAAAAATTAAAAGATCCTGGTAGTTTTTCTATGCCTTGTGCTATTGGTGAAAAGTTTTATGGTAAAGCTTTATGTGATTTAGGAGCTAGTATCAATCTTATGCTTTTATCGATTTGTAAATGTTTAGATTTGTGAGAGAATTCCCCTACTACTGTAACTCTTCAGTTAGATGATCGATCAATAACTTGTCCAAAAGGAGTTAATGAAGATTTACTAGTAAAAGTGGTAAATTTATTTTTCATGTAGACTTCATAGTATTGGATATGGAGGAAGATAAAGAGATTCTTATTATTTTAGGGAAACCATTTTTGCAACAGGGAGAGCTGTGTTAGATGTGCCAAAAGGAGAATTAATAATGAGAGTTAATGATAAAAAAGTAAAATTTAATATAACAAAAGCTATGAAATATCCTGCAATAAAAAAAGACAATTAATGTTTCAGAATGAAAGTAGCTTATTATTCGAGTAATGAGCGTTTACGATTGAGTTTGAAGACAAATTGAAGCAAGGAGATTTTTTTGAGAATGAGGATGACCACGTAAATTTGTTGTCGGCAATTGCTGTCTCCACACTTGGGTAAGTGTACTGACCTTATTTCCTCAATTTTTGTACTAATCTATTCTAATTTTAATAACTGCAGGACGATGAGTTCCAGACATTCAAGGAAGTCAGAAAAAGTGATGTGTCATTGCGGACTACCATCCTTGCTATTCACGTCATGGCAGACACATAGCTTTGGGAGGCAGTTTTACTGGTGCCCGTGGTGGGGACAAGGACCGGAAGACTGCAAATTCTTCAGGTGGGTCGACAATGCAACTGTTTCTACGATATCCCAATTGGACACAATTGCTAAGAGTTCGATAGTACCACAACGGGAGACCACCGCATATGGTTCGAGTTCTTCTGTATCCACCGCACCCATTCGGACAGGTTTGCTCGTGGTTTTGAGGTATCAGAAGCGGGCAACATTCGTCATGATGTCTCTCTACATTTTAAAGTCAATATTGTCATATTTTTTCCTTGTAATTTTAACATGTTATTTATCCTTTTTTGGGGTCCTATTATAGTCCATATTAGTGTGTGAATATGTAATGAACTTCCATATATGTCATTGTGCTTATTTGATGTAATCAGAACTTTTTTGAGCTATATAAATATTATTAAACTTTTTTGCATTTTCATTTCTTGACATTTGATAAAATAACATTCTGCTACATAAATTATTCATTGAACTAAAAAAATTCTCAAATAAGTTGTTTACAAGACGCACAAACCAAACAGTTAAACAACTTATTCGGAACGGGACAAAATGGTCAATTTTTCATAGTAAGTTGTTTTCCAGACGCACTAACCAAACAGCCAGATAGCTTATCCGAATCAGCTCGTCATCAGCATAAGCTAGATAAGCTGCAGCTGCCCCTAACAGACCCTTAGTTTCCCTGCTTCATCATTTAATCCAATTTCAAAGCAGTGGCATTTCATTATTTCTGTAAAATTACTCCCTACCATGAAGATTAGTAGAATCACCAAAGAAAGTACTATTTTAAATCACTTAATTGAAATGAAAAAATTCATTAATATAGGATCTATCATATTGAATTGATCTGTAGAATTTTCAAGGATGCCCACGTCCATATATTGGCTCATTCATAATGATACCCATTCATAATAATATAGGAACTTTTGAAGGAGGATTAGTTCAATTATTTAAAGAAAATGGATGGATCAAAGAAAATTCGACAGATCAATTCCCGTACCAATCCTTCTACAATCTATATGTTCATTACCAACCAATGGGAGATATTAGAGGAGGAGACAACAATAAGAATGAGGCAGAATATTGAAGACTTTAGATTCTCTACTAGTTTAAAAATATTTATGTATTTGATGTGATTGTGTGGATTTAATTTGGTTTGGTTTGTTTTGCTTTAGAATTGTAAAATTTGATTATATGAAAAGTTTTGTGTCAGCGTTTAGTGTTGTGTCTTGATTTCAACGCTGATTTATAATATGTGTGATTTGAGTAAAATGTGTATTTTTCATATATAAAAGTTAGTTTATTGTTGTTCGTGAAAATGATTGTTTGTGAAATGTTTATTTATGATTTATTATTAGATAAAAAATTATTTTTAAAAATACTAAAAAAAGCTTCGGAGTAAATTGGAAGGAAATTGAAAATTTGAAAAAATCAAAAAATTAAAATTTCGGGCCTTCAGCGCCGACGAGATAGGTATGGGAGCCGACGACGCGCTCGACTTGAGCGCAACTTTTAACCCTTAGAAATTTGCGATTTTCATTGTTAGCCACCATTTTTACCCCTTAAGTGACCTTCAACCTTTGGTTTTCGTACCTAAGGCTAGATTTTGGGTGGATTTGAGAATATTTTGAGGCAAAGGAACTTTAGATTTCATCTTCTCTAGGTAAGAGCTACACTTTAAACAACATTTTTTTTATTTTCACCGAGGATTTATCTCACATTGGCTATATTCAAATAGTTTGGAATTTTTGTGAGAGATTTTAAGAAAATCCTTTGGTGAAGAACACTTACTTAGTGGTTTTAGGTTTAAAACGTTTTACATTGTGATTTTTAGAATTTTGGAAATTTATTTGGATTTTTTATCAATTTTTTCTTAGATTTCCTATGACCCCAAGAATGAGCAAAAGTAAAGTAGATTATGACGAGCAAAAAATTGTCAACTTCAGGGCTAGTGCTCGATTTAATGGTGAGCATAAAAAAGTAATTCTGAATCATGGTTTTAATAATCTAGGAGGAGAGGTTGAACGATTAATTATTATCCGACTGTGGGAAATTTTCTGTTATTTTACTACTGATGCTATTATTGGTATAGTTATGGAACTTTATGCCAACTTTTCGAAGGCTTTTGACGATTTTGTTTTTATTCGTGGGAAAAGGGTGAAGTTTACTTCAAGCAAAATAAATGAGTTTTATCAGTTAGAGGATGTTTATGGAAGCCGTACAAATTGTTTTCTACTACAAATGAGGCCTTAGATGAGGTTATTTCTTTTCTGACTAGTGAAAAAGGAACAAGGAAAGTGAAGAACGGATTTAAGGTAAGCTTTCCTCTTTCTATGCTTAATGTAATATCTAAGGCGCATCACTACTTCATTTCTGGAAGAATGATTCTGACAAACCATCATAGTGAGGTGACCAAGGATAGAGCCCTTCTGAAATTATGTATTCATCAAGTGATAGACATACATGTAGGCTCTATTATTTATATGAACACTAGATCTATTTCTTTGAGAGGAACCACTGGTGGTTTGGTATAACCTGCACTTATTTACACACTCTGTGAACATGCGGGAGTTTATTTTAGACTTATGGAAGAGAGGATTGAGCCTTTAACACCTATTGGGCCTGCCAATATAAAGACATATGAATCTCATGTTGATTTGAGATCTGGAAGTAAGACCAGAGATATTCCTTCTACTTTAAGGACCCCTACTTCTAGTTACCTTACTAACAGAGTGCTTTTAGACCAGATGATGATTCAACAGAGAGATATCTTAAGAATAGATCATAGCTTGCAAAACATGGATGCCAGAAATACTCACACAGATGATTTGATTTGGCAGAAGTTTGAATATGATGATGAGTTTGTGAGATACATTTGGGGTAATCATTCAGTTCAGTTTCCTACTCACCCTGTTTTTACTCCATATTAGCAGTAGAATTTGTATGTAGAAGATGGAGAAGATTATGATGACTGGTGATCTTTATTTTAGTTTATGCTTGATTTTAATATGTTATTGTGTTTCTTGTTTCTATTACGCCGATGTTGAAGCCCAACATATGAGAAAGTAAATTTTACTCAGCGCCAACGACGCCAAGACAACGCCGATGGTGCCAATATCATTTCAACCACTGATTCTAGACGATTTGACATATTTGGACGCTTTTTGCAGAGATTTTGGAGGCACCTATTGGAGAACCGACTTGAGGCTCTATATAGGGCCAAAATTGATCAAAAAAGAGTATTTTTGGGCTCTAATTAAATCTTCTTGACTTTTCATTGCCACAATTCATTCTCTTAAACACCATCTTCATTCCACAAACCATTAACAACTGATTGTTCATATAATTTAGATTTTTTGTAGTGAGATTAGGTGTGAATATTTCTTTAAGAGTGTTGGAGAAGGGGAAAAGTGAGAGATTTCTTCTTTTTGCAATTCTTAGGAAAGGCTACAAGGGATTTACTTTGAGAAAGAGTTTCAGATAAGTGTTGTTTATTTAATAGTGTTGAATGAAATTTCTTTTATATATGAAATTTGTGTTTTTTTGTATCTTTCTCATGAAGTATGAATAGTTTCATTTATCTTTCTCCCTACTCAGAGATATGGTGCAATGAAGAGATAACATGGATGTGCCAATATTAAAATATAAAATAAATTGTGATGATTTTTCAACTCCGAACTTAATTTACTTTTTGATCTGGCTAATCAAATTCTTAAAATGTGTTGTGAAACATAAGATCCGAGAAATGGAATATAAGTTCTACAATAAAGTGAGGTTCACATTTGATTCCACGAAGGAGATATTTGTTCATGGACTTAAGTGCAAATAAATAGAGAAATATACTTTGTTAAGTGTAGAATTGGAGAATCTTTAGGGTGACAGACTAAAATCCATAATTCAGTCTTAGTGTTTTAAAACTAAAGCAAGTGTTAGCCTTTAGGTGAAGGGGAGTGGGAGGTCTGGAGTGGGAGTCGATATCCTCCTAGCCTAGCCATAGATTTAGGGACTAAACCTAAGATTAGTCAATGATTTTCTATAACACTATATCAAGGTATAGAATTAAAATTACTCCTATTTGGCACAATACATATTATAAACATTTATCTCATCTTATTCCACCAAAACCTCATTGTAGTGGGAAAGATGCTTTTTCACTTACGAAATCTTCATTACATAAACATAGTTTAGTAGATTAGTAGTTACTGTTTAAAATTTGCATTTCTATTTTTCTAATAGTTAAGTAATTTAGTTTTGATAATATCTGAAAATTTGAAATTAGTGACAGTGATTTTTCTTTACTTTTTGAGAATTTCCTAGTTAATTTATCATCTCAAGTTTAAACCTTCCCCATGGGATTGGTATTTAGGGCTTAAATAGAAAGTCCATTATTATTGATAATGATACGTATACTTGCATAAAATACCATTATTAATTGCCTATACTTATATAAATTTTACACAACATTACTTTCTCGGGATCATTGTTCCATAACTTCCTTGCCCTTGATGATATTCTGAAAATGAAAGGCTTAAATTTGGCTTATGTTTGCTACATTTGTAAGAAGGAAGTTGAATCCCCCACTCACTTATTTTAGGAATGTGATTTTGTGAAAAAAGTTTGACAACATATTGGATGTTATTTTGGTATAAGATGGCTTACCAATTTCCACCTTAAAAGCATTCTTGAAACTTGGAAGAATTCTGAACATTATCATAAGAAGCTTTACTATTTTCCTATGCTTGTTCTTTGGTTTCATTGGGTAGGTAGAAATAGTCATAAGTATGGGGAGTCTCCTCATACACCTCATAACCTGTTGCTCTAATTGCTGCTAACTTTATCAAAGCCTCTAAAGTTGTAGGTTATGCCTATAATGCTTCTCATAATGGAGATGGTCGGAGGCCAATTTTAATTAATTGGACACCACCTTTCCATGGGTGGATCAAAGTTAACATTGATGGCAGCTTTAATGGGGAAAAAACTGGAATTGGTGGATTATTTCGAGATGTTAATGGTAAGTTCCTGGTTTTCTTTGCCTCACCTTGCTTTGCCTCACCTCCTCTAGAGACTGAAACTAGAGTCATTCTGGATGCTTTACATATTGCTATCTTCCATGGCTTTCCTAATATAACTGTTGAAACAAATTCTCAAGTTTTGTTTCACACTTTAACGGGTAGTCACAAGCCTCTTTGGAATATTATGATTTTACTTAATCGTATTGATAAATTGGTGTCCAACTCTAACCTTGTTATTCAGTATAATTTCATTAATCGTGAAGGTAATAGGCCTGTTGATTGGTTAGCTTAACATGGGCATCATGGTATTGTTATTGGGCATACTCTTCCTCATCCTCTTTACAATCTAATGCACGGTGATGTTTTGGATGCACCCTATATGCTTGCTTAGCTTTTCTTTTAGTAGCCTTTGGATTGAGGATGCTTCTTTTTGTTACAATACATGCTTTATATGCTTCATTTTAACATGGGAAAATGCTCCATTTTGGCCCTTCCTTTAACATGTGATAAGGCTCGATTTGGTTAGTTTACCTAAAATAGCAACATGATTATCTAGTTTTGGAGATTCTATTAATTTTTTCTTTACTTTACTATTGACAAAGGTTTATTCTGGTTAGAGATAATCTTTTACATGTACAGTATTTATTTGTGGCATGGTTTGAGGGAAATTTTGGAGGCCCAAGGCTCCATTTTTTTGTGGCAAGGTTAAGGGTATATTTGGAGGCCCATGGCTCCATCATGTTGAATATGATGATTAAATTAGGAGGCCCGTGGCTCCAAATTATTTTTATGGCTTAGAATATGATAGTTGGTGCGATTTATAACATATGGGGACTTAAAATTCTCATACTTTCATGGAGGCCGCTTATGTTTTATATGATGATGAATTTTCTGGAAGATGGACTTTGTATTCTGCGGGTCTTCTTTAACCTGCTTACTTTTAAAACTTTTGAGCTTGGGTTGATTTGGATGAATTTTCTTTACACTGATATAACCAAAATTGGTAATATAGATTTTATGTTGGTTGTGTGCTTGTGGGTCAACCCACATCTAAATTTGTGGTTTTTGCATCTTTACATTTTGGCTCAATCCATTAACATCGAGCACACTTTTGGGGAGTATTACGTTAAGCCTGAGTTGATTGTCATTTGGGTAAAGTTATGCCTCTATACATTACCTGTGGGGATTTTTTGCCTTGAGGGCCATGCTTACGATCTTGCACAGTTTCCTTTCTCTTGCCTTCTTTCGGTTAGCTGGTGAAATTTTGGGAGGTGCTTACTCAAATTTATATCAGGAATTATGGTTTCTGGTCCTTCTTTGACTATATTTTATATTTGTCACACCTATTACCTGTAGCCTTTTTCTATTGGGATACATAATCGTCTTAAATGCAGGCTTGGAAGACACCTTCTCACTGGCTTTCTCTGTTGAACTCTTTCATGTTTTGTTGTTGCCTTAATGTTCATCTTTTTTGGGATACAAATCGTATTTGTTTGCAGGTTTTGAAGGCACTCTCCTGCTAGACCTCTATTACAACTTTTTAATGCCTCAATGCATTAGAGAGTTTCTATTTTTTGTGTACATGTTTTGTTTTTGGTATACTTTTTTTTGGAGTACATGTACTTTTGGGTTTATCATAGCTTTTTAGGGTTTTTTTCTCTTTTTTGTGTTAAGTGTACTATAGAAAGAGAAACCTTTAGGGCTTTAATGTATATCGTTTTGCTTTTAGATGGGGATCCACTTTCCCTCCCTATTTTTGTAACCTCATTTTATATTAACAAGTAGGAAGCCATGAGTTTCTCTTTCTCCAATATATATATATATATATATATATATATATATATATATATATATATATATATATATATATATATATATTGGTAAAAGGAGCATGAGTCGGCTCCCTACATGTTAAAAAGGGTGAAATTACACAAAAGGTTGGTTGGGAAGTCCCCAAACTAGAAATTAAAATATTGTATTAAATATTCAATAGCAGAATGTTCAGTATGCACAACACATTTAGTTTCAATCACAAATGATATAAACTTGTAAAAAACATACACAACGGCTAATAACTCTTTTTTGATGGTGGTATAGTTAATTTGAGCATCATTAAGAGTCTTAATAGCATAGGATATGACATCAAAAATCTTATCATATTTCTCCCCTAAAATAGTTGTAATTGCATAATCACTAGTGTCACGAATTAGTTCAAAAGGTTTCTCCCAGTTCGGTGAAACAATTATAGGAGCAGTGATCAAATTTTCCTTTAAAGTTTCAAAGGTTGTAAGGCAATCTTAGTTAAAGTCAAACTTTATATCCTTTTCTAGAAGTTGGCACGAAGGCTTAGTAATTTTTGAAAAATCTTTGATACGTTGCCTATAGAATCCAGCATGTTTTAAAAAGCTCCTAAGTCCTCTTACAATAGTTGGTGGAGGTAAATTCAATATAATCTGAATTTTTGCAGGATCTACTTCCATGCCAATTTCTATAATTTTATGTGCAAGAACAATTCCTCGTGCAACCATAAATTGACATTTCTCCTAGATCAAAAAAAGATTAATCTTTTCATAACGTTTCAGAACTTTTTCTAATTGATTTAGACATATTTCAATGGAAGTTCTGAATGAAAAAAAATTCATCCATATAGACCTCAATCCCTTTTTCAATCAAATCACTTAAAATTGACATCATACATCTTTCAAATGTTGCAGGTGCATTACATAATCCAAAAGGCATTTGTCGAAAAGCAAAAGTTCCATAAGGACTAGTAAATGTTGTTTTTTCTTGATATTTATGGGCAATAGGCATTTGGTGATAACCGGTATATCTATTTAGAAAACAACCAGCTAATCTATTCAACATATGATCCAAAAAGGGTAAAGGAAAGTGATCTTTTTGGGTGGCAGAATTTAATTTTCTATAATCTATGCAGATTTGTCATTCAGTGACTTGTCCTATTGATATTAATTCATTATGCTCATTTGTCACTACAGTCACCCCTCCTTTCTTTGGAACACAGTGAATTGGACCCACCCAAGCACTGTCTAAAATAGGATATATTATTCCAACTTCTAACCATTTTATAATTTCTTTCTCAACCACTTCTTTCATCATAGGATTCATCCTTTGAGGATCAATTCTTGGTTTATGTTGATCTTCCAACAAAAATCTGTGTCTACAGATTGAAGGGCTGATTCCTTTAATATCAGCTAATGTCCATCTAAAGTCTTTCTTGTATTTTTTCAAAGTTTCTAACAATTTTTATTCTTGAGCCTCATTTAATTATGAGAATATTATAAAAGGTAGTGTAGATGAATCTTCTAAGAATACATACTTTAAATGTGTGGAAAGTGTTTTCAATTCTAGTTCAGAGGGTTTTTCAATAGATGAAATCTAATAGTTGTCATTTTCAGCAAGATCTAACATTTCAATTTTTTCCTGAACATAATCCAGTTCTTCCATACTCACTTCCATAGACTCTTCTTGGATTTTATCCTCATCTTGATATTCCATATATTCCTTTTTAAATTCACTTTCATATGTCATTTTGAAATATTCATGGCTTAAATAATCATTATCATTATTTTCGAAGTATTCAATCTCTTGTTCTTTTGCAACGTATCTCATTGATTTTGCAATATTAAATGTAAACACTTGATCACTAAATCTCATAGTTAGTTCTCCCTTCTACACATCTTTCAAAGCTATTTTAGTGTCTAGGAATGGTCTTCCTAAATTAATAGGAATTTCTTTATATTCCTCCATATCTAATATAATAAAGTCCACAAGAAATATAAATTTATCAACTTTTACAAAAACATCTTCTATAACTCCTTTAAGATATGAAATTGATCGATCAACTAATTGAAGAGAAACAGTTATAAGCGAATAATCTCCTAGACCCAACCTTCTAAAAATTGATAATGGCATAAGATTAATACTGGCTCCTAAATTACATAAAGTTTTTTCATAGAATAGTTCCCAATAGCACAAAGAATTGTAAAACTTTCAGGATCTTTAAGTTTTTCAGTAAACTTTTTTTGAATTATACCCCTACACTCTTCATTGAGTGCAACTATCTCATTATCTACAAACTTCCTTTTCTTATTAAGTATATCCTTCATGAACTTCACATAGCTTGACATTTATTCCAAATCTTCTAAAAATGCAATGTTTATCGTTAATTTCCTCAAAATTTCCAAAAATTTTGAAAATTGATTATCTTCCTACTTCAGCTTCAATCTTTGAGGAAATGGAGGTGGTGGTCTTTCTACAGTGATTTGCATTGGTTTAATAGGAATTTCTGAGTCACGATGAAAATCTTCACCATAATTTTCATTTTCCACCCCATCTTTTTCAATTTCAACTTCTCGTTGAACTCTCTCTTCTAATTCTTTTCCACTTCTCAATTGAAGAGCTTTAATTTTCTCCTTGTTCTGATCTTTCGAATTTACTTCAACATTATTAGGCAATGTCTCTAAAGGTCTATTGCTAAGTGTAGTAGCAATATATCCCTATTGATTTTTCATGTTTCTGATTGCAGCTCCTTGACTCTGTAATTGATTTCCCATTTGTAATATTAATTCTTCCATTAATAACTTTTTCTCCTTACTTTGCAAATTATTAAATCCTGGGAGGTAATAAAGTTTATAGGCTTGATTTCCTTGATTTTTTTAGCTTCCCATTGGGTTCACATCATTGTTTCCCCATTATGGATTTGACGTATTCAAGTTATTATTACTCCAACTAAAGTTTGAATGATTCTTCCATCCAAGATTGTAATTATTGGCATAAGGATTATTAGAACAATTTTTTATTGCATTTAAAGTCTCATAACAAGATTGAGATTGTACCATTTGTCCCAATGAGTTCTCCTTAAGAAAAAATGTTGTTTGAGAATAATTCATTCCATATTGATCTATCTTCTTTAATATAGTAGCTATTTGAGCAGCTAATCTAGATATTGCATCAGAATCATGAACACTGGCTACTCTTCTTGAATTTACCCTTTATGAGGGCCATTGAAAATTATTAGTAGTCATCTCTTCAATTAATGAATATGCTTCATCGAATGATTTTGACATTAATGATCCATCAGTAGCAGCGTCAACTATCAATCTAATAGATCCAACCAATCCATTATAAAAAGTTTGAATTATTAACTAATCTGTCAACACATGGTGTGGACACTTCCTAAGGAGATTTTTAAATCTTTCCCAGGCTTCATAAATTGATTCCCCTTCAAACTGATAAAAAGATATAATATCATGTCTACGCTTAGCAGTTTTTTAGGGAGGGAAATATTTAGATAAAAAATTTTTGGATAAGTCTCCCCAAGTTCTGGTAGATCCGGGCGCTAATGAGTTTAACCACATCTTATTTTTATCCCTCGGTGAAAAAGGAAAAAGTCTAAGTCTGACAGCATCATTCGACACTCCATTATATTGAAATGTAGCAAATAATTTTAGAAAACTAGCAAAGTGTAAATTTGGATCTTTATTTGGTGTTTCCTCTAACTGATTCTTTTGTACCATTTGGATAATAGCAGGTTTAAGCTCAAATGAATTGTAAGTTACAACAGAGTTTTGTATACTCAAATGAATTTCATCTGCTGTAGGATTAGCATAATCCCTTAAAGGTCTCTAATGGTGTTCATTTTCATTTCTAGCATTACTTGAGTTGCAAGCCATTTTGCTAGAATGATTTTTCTCTTTTTGTTATTTTTGATTTTTTCTAACAGTTCTTTCTAATTCAGAATCGTAA
>NEWO01000128.1:756717-783581 GCA_003013225.1 Phalaenopsis aphrodite | reverse complement strand
ATATATATATATATATATATATATATTTATATATATCCAAATGAAAGTATAAATGGTCGCATAAAATTCAATCCCCATGCATCAAAAATTTCAATTTCCAAATTAAAATATAGAGGCATTTCATATCTTTTTAAAATATTACCCACTCCATGACACTGATCACATGTAACATCTCTGCATAGAGTAAGCTAATAAAATCCAAATTTCGAAATTTTATGAATAGTTCCATCATTCCCAAAATGTCCTCCAAATTCAAAATTATAACATTTCTAAATAATTTCCTGAAATTATTTGTAAGGTACACATCGTCTCATTACTAAATATTTGCATTATTTATATAAATAGGGATTATCCAAAAAATAAGACTTTGCATCAGAAATGAATTTCTTTTCTTGTTGTTTTGTTAATCCTTATGGTAAAATACCACTAACAATATAATTTACATTGTCAGCATACTAAGGTATTTCCCATCCTTTTCTAGTATAAAGTTGTTCATCAAGAAAGTTTCATTAATTTATTTTTTCATGTCAAGTATTTCTTCTTGTTCTAGCCTAGATAGATGATCAACTATTTGATTATCAATCCCTTCATATCGACTATTGTAAAATCAAACTCTTGCATCAGAAGTACCAAACTAATTAATTTTGGTTTTACATCCTTCTTTTGCATGAAATATTTAATATTTGAATGGTTAATATGCACAACACGATTAACTCCAATTAGATATGACTTAAACTTATCAAAAGCATATGCAATGGCTAATTACTCTCTTTTATTGGTGGTGTAAGTAATTTGAGCATCATTAAGAGTCTTACTAGCATAGTATATAACTTTAAAAATTTTATCATATCTCTACCCTAATACAACTCCTATTACATAATCACTAACACCACACATTAATTCAAAAGGTTTCTCCCAATCAGATGAAATAATTATAGGAGTAGTGATCAATTTTTCTTTTAAAATTTAAAAGGCTTTAAGACGAACTTGGTTGAAATCAAATTTTATATCTTTTTCCAGAAGTTGGCATAAAGTGTTTAGTAATTTTTGAAAAAACTTTAATGTATCGCCTGTAAAATACACTGTCTTAAAAAGCTCCTAACTCCTCTTACATTAGTAGGCGAAGGTAAGTTTGATATAACCTAAATTTTTGCAAGATCTACTCAATGCCATTTTATGCCAAAAAGCAATTCCTCCTGTAACCATAAATTGACATTTTTCCCCGTTCAATATGAGATTATTCTTTGCATATCATTTAAGAACTCTGTCGAAATGATTTAGACATATTTAAAATGATGTTCTGAACACAGAAAAATAGTCCATAAAGACTTCAATCCCTTTTTCAATTAATTCACTTAAAATTGACATCATACATCTCTGAAATGTTGCAGGCGCCTTACATAATCCAAAGGGCATTCGCCGAAAAGCAAAAGTTCCATTAGGATTGGTAAATGTTATTTTCTCCTGATCCTTTAGAGCTAAAAGAACTAAAAGAATTTGATGATAACTGGTAAATCTATCTAGAAAATAAAAATATCTATGCCCAAGCAACCTATGCAACATCTGGTTTAAAAAGGGTAAAGGAAATTGATCCTTCTTCGTGGCAGAATTAATTTTTTATAGTCTATACAGTTTCGTCATCCAGTTGTTGACCTTACTTTTTGTTGAGGTTTATTTTTCCCTCTTTAGTTGTCTAGGGTCTAGCCATAGGACCTTACTATTGACTATTTCTAGAAAATTAGAAAGAAACTATTAGCAACTCTAAGCTCTTCCTTGCTCAACTTGAAGTTCCACTTATTTGTCCTAACCTCAAGCACTTAGTAGGTGAGGTCAGTATGGGGGATCTCAAGGAGAGTCCCTATAAGACTGCTTGACCTTAGAGTTGACTTTAGGTGTTGGTCTGGAGCTAGTTCACTCACTTGCACTCATTATCACCCACAATCACTCACAATCCTAAAACTCAAAATTGTTAACTTTGATCCCTTGATCTTTTGGGAGACTCATGTAGATGGTCCCCTAAACCCACTAGCCCTAAATTATGGTTTAGCTAAGACCACTACATAGAGGACCCAAATGGGGATTTCATTGGTTCATAGCTGAGATAGGGTGGTCGGCACGCCAATTCTACCAAAATGTCCAACTTGGCCATTTGCCCCTAATTCCACCCAAATTACCTAAATGCCCTTGAAACCCTAAATTTGGTCAAAATCCTCAAATTCACCCAAAATACCCAAACTTATTAAAAAATCATTTCAAATCATTTCAAAATACCCAAATTGCCCAAATCCACCCCAAAAAAATCAAAAATTACCAAAATATCTTTAAATTTGCCAAAATTACAAAAATACCATTGGCACCCCAAACTTTCCCAAAACCTACAAAATCACTCCAGAAGTTTTCAAAACTAATTTGGACCCTCCAATTGAACACAATTTGGGAAATTTGACAATTTTGACCAAAACCCCTAAATTGTTTTTAAAGGCCCAATTTCCCCAAATTCACCTCAAATGTCCATAAACTTGGACTCAATTCCCCTCAATTTCAATTCTAAACTAAAATTCATCTTTCATTTGATCAATCCAGAATAAATCCAAGCCTAATTGACTTAATCTCACTTAATTGAACCCCATAGCTCAATTTTGATCTAAGTCAAACCCCCAATTTTAGCCCTATGACTTAATCTCACTTAATTGAATTCCATAGCTTACTTAATTTGGCCCAGTTTGAATCCTAAACTCTTAATAACACTCCTACACATAAAATTTGACCTTCAATTGGCTTTGTTGAAGCCTCAATTTCACTTAATTTTAACTCAAGTTTAAAATCCCCAAAATTGGCTATGTCTCCAAATTCCACAAAATTGAATGCCATAACCCCAAAATTAACACCCAAATTATATTGAAAACTTTTTATGATATTCTTATAGACCATTTCAACCATTAATTTGGACTTAGCCCAACCTTAGCCCAAACTAAACTCAAGTCTAGTTCAACATGCCTAAAGTGACCAAAATTTCAAAATTCTTAAAATTGAGCTTCCAGTTTAACTTAAAATTACTTCAATCCTTCACTAAAAATCTTCATGATAATTATTTGCACAATGTTGATCAATCAATTGAGCTTAAATGCATGGTTAGCATAACTTTTAGCCATTTCGACCCAAATTGTACCCATGCACCAAAATTGACTTAGCCATCCTAAAGTCACCAAATTATTGTTTCTACATCCATTAAGCACACCTTATTGACCAGGCTGAACCACTTTAAACCATCCAAGTAAGCTTTGGACCAATGGGTCCCTAAAGTAAGGGATTTCATCCCATTTTTAGGACTTAACCAAAAAATCTCTTCCATCATGACAAACCATTGGGAGTAAATTATAATGAAGCCTCCTCATTGCTCACCTGACCTTCTCACCACAACCCTTGGCCCTGTCGGCTGGCCTAGTAGGTTGAAAACACCAAAACCAAGAGCCCCAAGGTCAAATTAAAACCCAAACTCACCCATCTTAGCTAGTCAATCCCAATTGGCTTTAGCACTTTCAAACACTCCACATAAGCATCAGTTTGCACCCATCCATTAGCCTTGGCAGCCACCCTAAGCTATTTTTATTTAAACCCACCTCCTCATGGCCAAAAGGAGAGAGTTTCAAATCCTTGGGGAAACTCTGTCCAATTGCTCTCAGACATTCTCCAAGAACTCATAAGCTCATTGTCACAATTTTCCCCCACTGATCCCCACTGTGAAAACCTAATTTTGAGCTCAAATTTTTGCCCAAACTAGGACATAACTCTCCATAGCTCCACAGTGCACCAAATTTCAATTAATTGTGCACACACTATCTCCACAGTGAGAGAAGTTGATTCCTCATAAAAATCTCCTAACATAGCTCTAGACCAACACCTGAAATCCACCTTCATCGAATTCATACCTAAACAATTCACCGAGGCTTAGGACTTCATTTGGAGGTTTTTTGTACCCAATCAAAGCTACCACAACCATTTGATTGAGGCTTCCCCTCTTAGACAAAGGTTTTGAACTCTAACACTAAACCGAGCTTGTTTCGACTCTCCATAAGTATTTATTATATTTCATACCGTATAAGCCGTATAGATATGCTCTTCTCGAGTAGATGAAGGTTTAGGAACAAACCCCATGCAATTTGGTTGAGTCTAGACAAAGATCGTAAGGTTTTAGAGTGAACGACTCACGGGTTTGGTCACTTAGGGATGATAACGGAGAGTCGTCTGATCACGTGTGTATCCAATGGACAGAGGAGATCAAGTCGGACAATCTCTTGGTGCATAAAGCATGGTCCTCGAAGCAGCTGAGGGGGATGGCAGCATCAAATGGTGGAGCATCGCGTGTTCTTTCGAAGCCATGTAGGATCCAGTTAGCGCCGTGCTGGATAAGTAGAAATTATGGATTTTTGAATTATTTTAAATACCTAAACTTCAAAAATCCATATCTTTCTATAGAAAAATCAAAAAAATAAAAAAATACTCTTTTGCTCAGAGAGCAAGGGAGAATAATGTGGACTAAAAATAAAAACCATTTGTCAAATATATGATTTTTAATGAATTAAATACCTTATGTGGTATTTTAATTCTCCATGATTAAAGAAGGCTCACCATGGCTTGAAACTTCTAGGGTTCATTCCTCATCACAGAGGGAATGTCCTCTAATTTTCCAAGGTTAGAGAGCATCTCTATGCTTCTAAGCCAAATTTTTAAGTTATGGTGACCATTTTGGCTTATTTTAATTATATAAATCAAAAAATCATTTGGAAAATTATGAGAATAATTTTGGAAGGTTTCCTGTGGTCAGAGAGTTCTAGGAAAAATATCATGATGTTTTGAATTAACTTGTAAACTTCTATATTTAATTAAATTTAAATATCTTGTATTAATTCATGTAAATTAAATACTTATCAAAAATTAAAAAAATCAATCCCATATTGTTTATAAAAATCATGTGTATTCACAGCAAATATTTGAAAATTATTTGGCTAAGTTTAAGCACTAAAGTTTATTTTCAAAAAAACCTTGTATTTTTGTACAAAAATAATTATAATAAATCAAATGCACTTGGTAAAATTATGAAAAGTGGTTTTATGAGTTCCTTGTGATCAGGGGCACTTAGGAAAAATAAAAGCTATTTTTGGTAAAATACTTGATTTTTTAGCCTTATTTTAAATTTAAAATAATTAAAATAATTAGAAATGCCAAAAATAACAAAATATTTCAAAATGTTCTCAATTGTTCGCTGATCACTTGGGACTCATTAAATTTTTTTTCCTAATTTTCTATAAATTAAAAATAATTTTTAAAGGCTTAAAAGCTTATTCTCCCATCAAAATAACTATAATAAATTAATTCAAAAAGTCATGAAATTTTTTCTAAGTATTTCTCTAACCTAAGAAAACCTCTAATAACTTTCTCATGAATAAAAACTTTATTTTGAAAAATTAAATACATTAATTTCTAAAATTCCTATTTTCTAAATTTAAATAATTAATTAAATTAAATCTTGAGAGGTTCACAAATTCTCTTCTAAACATTATAGTTACCTCATGGATATGACACTCTAAACACTCAAAGTCATTTGAGTTGTGTTTAAAGAGTTATGCGGTGAAGTACCCCAAGGGCAAGTGGTAATTTCAGACTTTTGTGCCTTAATCAAAATTTAGGATTAACCAAGGGAAAATGGGTAATTTTGATTTTAACAAATATGTTTGGATTATTTAAATACAATGGGATTAAAAGGTAGAAACTCATTCACAACCCTTGCACAATATCAACAAAATCATAATCATGCTATTCTTCATGACTTGGAAATTACTAAAGATCAAATGATTCTTAAGTGATTGACTTAAGCTAGAAGGATGATAATGTACATTCCTTAAGCACAAAGTTTTGGATGATTTGACCATATTATAAGATTACATATCACTTGAAATCAAAATCTTGACAATCACCATTTCACCTATCATGATTGTTAAAGACTTAGTAGTGACCTAGGCTCAATGTCTAAACTTAATTAATCAATTTTAGAAGATAACATAATTGATGATTAACATCTTTAAACACTACAAGCCTGGCCTTAATTGTGGGCACCATAATCTTAAATAACCTAGACTTGCCTTAGGGGCACCCACTCACATAACTTTTAAATGAAACATTGATTGACTAATCGAGTATCCTATCCTTGGAATAGTTAAACTGTCAAGTTTCACTGAGCAACGGGGTAGTCACACTCTAGCCTCAGATGATTAATGGAACAATATGATAAGTCCAAAAAGACTTCAGAATATTTCAAGAGATCTTCAAAGTGCTCTAAGTTCATGCCTCGAGCATTTTGAAATCTATTGGAAATTTTAAAGTGCAAATTGGACTTATCATATTTTGTTCTAAAATCATCTACTAGGATCTTCCAAGATCCCACGGTTTTGGTAGCTAAACTTTCATCTGCTCTTACAATTTAAGTTCATTGCAATATTATATACATACCTTGCTAGTACTGACCTTTCAGGTGGTTGAACGAGAAGACTCGCCAGATACGCTTTTACAGTTTACAGTACCATCCTTTCTTGTTTTTTCCACGCTGTATTTTTATGCTTATAAAACTTGCATGTTAAACAACGATGACACCCTGCATGAAAACCAAAAATGCTAGAATAGCCACCAAACCAAAACCCAAACTAAAATCATCCAAGATAAAATTTACTGCCATAATATTCAAAATATAAGGCAAATCCAAATTTAATAACAAATATCACAAAACAACAATTGCAACTAAACTAAGGCATCTTTATCGAATGATCGGGAATCCCTTAAAGGAGGTAACTGATCCTGATTTTTTGTATGTGTAAGGATTTTTAAAGTCAACACCACTACTTGAAGATTTTAATCCCTGGCAACGACGCCAAAAACATGATCCCGAAATACTTAATGCATATGCATAGTATAACAATAGTTCTAATGGTATTTCTCACTTATATTTCTTTATTTTACAACATAAACAAAAATTTGGTTCTGAAGAAAAATAAGAATTTAACATTTTATTTTATATATATATTTATATTGGGATATTACGCAAGTATACGTATCGGTATCATGTAATATAGGACTTTTTGATTAAGACCTGAATATCGAACCCATAAGGAAGATTATGCAATATGCACTGTTTAGAAAGTTTTTTCTATTTTTAAAAAGATAATTACTTAAAATAAAAATGATTTTTGCAAGAATTTAAAATGTAAGTATTTTTGGTATTTTTGATATTGTAACGAAACAGTAACTACTTAAAAAGATAACTAAAGTTTTTATAGAAGAAAAGTATTTAATACAAAAATATTTTTCTTTTTATCATGAATCAGTAATAAGTATAAGATAT
Organism: Phalaenopsis aphrodite; assembly: GCA_003013225.1. Taxonomy (NCBI): domain Eukaryota; kingdom Viridiplantae; phylum Streptophyta; class Magnoliopsida; order Asparagales; family Orchidaceae; genus Phalaenopsis; species Phalaenopsis aphrodite. The sequence continues at coordinate 776,188 of NEWO01000128.1, read as the reverse complement.
CTGTTGTGGAAGTATGCAAATTGTGTTATGTCAAATAGAAGCAATAATATTCTTTACCCTTACTAGAGATGATATAAAGAACATAAGATAATTTAAATTTTGAATAGTTCTGAACACTGGCAAGGGAGGGAAGATACTAGCTCTCACTCTAGAGTTCCCTCGATTCCCTCCACATAGGTGCTAACATTTTTGTATCAAAACCTAAAACAATAAACTAAGTTGGGGGTTTTAACTTGTCACTTTAAAGTTCTCTAACTCTACACCCATCAATGAATATTTTCCTATTTATTTGCACTCAATCATATGAACTACACTCTCATTCATACAACCTAATGTGATTTTTCTAATTATTGACTAAGATAATACCAGCCTAGTTCTTGCATGTTCTCACAAAAAATTTTAACATATGGATTGGCCAAATCAAGAAGTAAATGAAGTGCATAGATTTAAATCATCACAACTTCTTCCAACATTAAAGATCAAGACTCTCCACAACTTCCATCCAAAACTTAATTACTTATCATTTTAAGAAGGAAGATAAAGAAAACAACTTAGAATCCATGGAGAAAACAAAACCACACTTTAGTTTAAAAGAAGAAATCATTATCAAACCAACAACAAGTCTCGATTAAAACTAAAAGTAGTCTAAAACAAAATGATAAAAACTTATCTCAAGTCCTCCACCAAACTCTTAAAGTTCCTTTGCATCTCTTCTCTTTTAAAATCACTCAAAACAAAATAATAAAAAGGATAAAGTAAATAAAAAGTGGTTCCTGAAAATCTCTCTCGACTAACTCCTCAAAAAAGAACTTTCCAAACTTACCAATATTTTTACAACTCTTTTCTAAGTCCTCTCTTCTTTCTTTTATAGTTTTCCAAGAGTTGCCTTGGGATCTCTTCAAAAGGTGTCTTGATTTGATGTATTTGCCCAAGAGATACATCCTTTCATGATAATTTTTGTCCATGGTGGTTACAACCACTTATTAAGCCAATGGGTTCCTCAAAAACCTCTTCAAAATTCATGAAAACTGATTTTACTCGTCTAGAAACTGCTACTGGTGCGTATGCATGGGGTCTTGGTGCTTAGGCACGGCCTTTTCTATTTAACAAGCGCTTCAGCGTTGGATCTGGCGCTTAGGCGCCAAAACTCTTTTGCACAATTTTTCACCTTTTTGCTCCAAATTCTATCCTTTTTCACTCCTTTAAGTATTTCTTTCCATTTTTACTTGTATATGTAAGAAAAGCACAAAAATAACTTCCATTAAAGTGCAATATCTCAAAAATAGGTAAAAAAATATGTCTAAAAATACTATATATTTTAGGTGTATCAAAATTCTTCAACCTTAAAATGTTACCTGTCCTCAAGTGACACTTCAATCTTTAAGGAGTTACTAAAATCTAGATTTAAAAAGATAGTAGTCCAATTTAGAAAAAATAATTAGTAAATGAGACCAACTTAAGGTTTGAAAATTTTTAATGTTAAGAACTATGAAAATATGAGTTCCTATCTAATTCAGAAATATTGAAAGTTCTCTAAATTTAGATTTTAGTTCTTTTATTTTCTCTACTTAAAAATGTTTATTAAAAATAAATTTACTTACTATATTATATTCATAAGCTTAAGATTTTATCAAGTCTTATACTTTAAAAAGATCAAATGTAGGACCAATTTTTGATTAGGCACTAATCCTCATGCTTCTCCTCTCTTATATTTCTTTTCTTTTTTTTTCTTTTCTTTTCTTTTTCTTTTCTTTTTTATTTCTTTTCTTTTTCTTTTACTTTTTTTTCTTTTTCAGACAATGATTACTATATCTGGATAGACCTTCAAAGATTTTGAATTCCACATCTCCTTTCCTAAAGTAAAGTCTTGATATAATACTTTTACTTATAGATATAATAATAGTTTTAAAAATCATTTTAATAAAAGACATTTAAGTATTAAAAATAAACGTCCAAATTATCTAAATTTTTCAAAAACACAATTTTTCTTACTAAAGATAGTCACTTATATTAATCATTTTCTATATTAAAAATTTTTAACTTAAATTTTTTCTTCATTACTTAAAATTTTAACTAAATTTTCCTACTCATTTCTAAAATCAAAATTTACTTCCCTAATATAACTTCATATACATAATCAATTTTTCTTTTAAAATCAAATTCACTTGTAGTACATTTGAGAACAAATAAAATTCCAGTTTTGAAAATGGTTTTCATCCACACAAATTTAAATTATTAACAGATTAAATGTTATAGCATCAGATAATTTTATAGGCAGGAAATGAAAGCTGAAATAACATGCTAATAGGATTTTTGACATCGTAATTGTACAAGTATAAAACTAAAGACAGGAGTAAAATTAATTTTGATCAAATTTTCTAACATTTTATTTTAGTTTAACATGTAAAGATTCAATGAACTTCTAAATAGTGGGTATAAAAGCAAACAACACACTAACATGATAAAAGAAAAATAAAGGGCAACAGTTTCTGAATTTCAAGTTTAAGATCAAGCTAGCAAGACTTTCTACTTTATAATAGATATGAAGTTAAGTTCTAAACTAACTAAATCACAGTTTTAAACACAAAACAACAGCTTCTACCCTAAAATTTAAAAATGAAACAAAATAGTATGTAATAAAATCAATCACAACAACAACAGAACATAAAAATTCAAAACACAAATAAATCATAGTCTAAAACAACACAGATGCAAATGTAGTAGGCTCAGACCACATAGTTCACATCATATCACAACCATAAAATGAATCACTCAGCTCTTTTCTTCATCCTCAGAATCACCGCTGTACCATTTTTTTGCATGCTCATAATCAGGATATCGAGGATATGAAGAAAATTGCACTCTCGATTCACCTCTAATCAGGCTCTCCAAAGATGAATAGAAATTCTCTTCATAATCACTCTTCTTTCTATTATAATTATTTGTATAATATGCAAAATGCTCTAAGTTTTGTACCTTATCAGTGATAAAATTGATATTGTCCATCATCTTCTACAATAACTCATCCTGAGTCTTGGAATCACCTTTAGATGTAGAAGCACGAGAAGCAGATGGTTGTGATGAAGATGCAGCAGAAGTAGATGCAGCAGACGTCTCTAATCCAAAACTTCTGGAAAATCCTCCTCTCCAGCCAAAAATTGAATGCTCAGAATAAGTCTTCACATTCATCTTTATAATGGGCTTTAGAGGTAACAGAACTTCCTCCCAACTTTCATACTTCACTCCAGCCTGCTCGCATAATGAAAATATTAAGGAAGCAAATCCCATACCTGCAGCAGTAGCAGCAGCAGCTGAACTGATGATAGTGTGATAGATCCAAGCCCCTATGTTGACAGGCTTTCCCTTCTAAATATAATAGTTCAACGTTGCTCTCTCTCTGGTCACTTCACTGAGATGATTGGTCAGAAGCAGAAGAGCAAAAATGAAATAGAGTCAGGCCTTCAAAGGTGCACATAACTTTGAAGTTGGAAAATTTACTCTTCTCTCATTGGTTATCTTCTAAAGTCCTCTCCCAATAGTCAAATATGAAATAATTTCATCTAATTTCTCTTCACTAGGATAATTTGCATAAAACCATAAAGTCTCAGGTGATAAATGGTAAAAGTTACTAACCTTTCTCTAACCATAACTTGATTGTCTTCAGCCTCTGGGAGATTTGCATAAAACTCCCTCACAACAAAAACACAGCGACGGCGGTGAAACAACAGAATTGTTCCCACTGTCTGCAGACTATCACATCTTCTTCCTCTCCACCTGGACTCTTGAAACATCGCTCCTGAATCAAATTTCATGACTGCAGAGTGTCACTATATCGATCTTGAGCTTTCAAACTGACAAACTTGCTCGAATCAAATGGGCTCTTTCCTCTACTCCTTTTCATTCTTGGTACCATTCTATAAATTTTATAAATGCCAAAAATAACTTTAAAAATCAAGTTTAAATCACTAAACTAAACTTCCAAAAGCACTAACTAAACTTCTTAAGCAATTTTCAATGATTTTTCTTCACTTTTCACTAGGAATAGTAAATATTCGAAATCTTCCAAATGTGCTCAAAATATATGGTGAAAATCCAAAATTTTTGCATAGAAGTAAAGTTCTTACCTTGAGGAACTTGAATCTAGCAAATCTCACTCGATTCCACCAAGAAATCTTCAATTTCCACTTGCCCTAACTCTTAAAATCACAATTTTGAGTTGGGGAAGCTGATAGGATGTGAAAAAAATGGTATTTTCAGGCTTCAAATTCACATTTAACAGTTTGCAGACCGGTTTTCGTGAACTGGCGCTTAAGGGCAGATAACTCTCGTGTTGGCTCGCACTTGAGCACGAGATGTGGCGCTGAGGCGCCAGTGCACAATTTTTAAATTTTTAATTGTAAGTAAAATGCAGTATTAGCCTAAGTAAACCACCCTTAAATGGTCACATAGCACTTAAATGCTATTTTTACTTCCTAAAACTCCCTTCTCTCTCAAAATTCTCCATAATAATTAATTCAATATAAGGCTAAAAATAACACAAATTTTCATAAAAATAAACTTATATTAATTCACAAATGAGTACAAACACATTTAACACTTAGTTCTCTCTCCAAATAGTCTGGGATGAGAAATTTTCCCTAAGTGCAAAACACTTAACACACATTTTACAATTAAGCACATAAATGACACAAACACTGAACACAAGACATAAACACTAACACACTTAAAAACATGACTCCAAACACATAATTCCTATCACTTAACTTAATGCCACTCTTCATTAGAAGGAATGAATTCTTATCTTTCAGTAGTCTCTCCAAGAATATAGAGTTGATAAAACAGATGGTGGTGACGAGCTCTAATACTATCATCTTCGATCCATTTTTTCTTAATGAACATCGCCTTATCTGCTTCCTCTATATAACTGGCATGGTTGAATTGCATCTTAAGTTGCCACCCAATATGTTCTAGATGAGCATACAATTCAAGAACCTTAGTCTTTAAGAGAAATATAGTATTCTCTATTTTGTTGATCTTCTCAGATATCCCTTCAATACTAACGGGTAAGAAACCATTATACAACTTCTGTGCACTTTAACTAATGAACTTATTCCTCATGTCTTCTTCCTTTTTCCTCAAATCCATCTCCCATGAAGACATTTTCTCTAAATCTCTCTCTTTCTTAGACTTTTAGGGCTAAAAGTAATCTGAGGTGAAATTTCTTCGCAAACCTTATTTATTTATAGGCCTAATTCCCCCTCATCACTTCTAGGCACGACTAGAAACTACCAAGGCATGTTCATTCCAACTAAATTGTAGTTATATCTTCTAGAAATTGAAATTTGCACATGTGATTAAACTGCCATGCTTAAGCGTCGGATCTGGCGCTTAAGCGCTAGTGCACATTTTTGCACTAGTCAACCTAACGTCCAAATTCTCATTCTGACATGTCTAGGTCACTAAATAAAGTCTAAAAATCGTTACTAGCACATAATAAATTCAAAAATATTATCCCCAATTTCTTAATTAGACTTAAAACAACAATCAAATCAAAAACACACTGATAACTATGGGTTGCCTCCCACAAAGCGCTTAGTCTTACGTCGTCAGCCCGACGTAACCAGTGCTCATTCTGGTTGACTCAATATCATTCCATCATTATATTTATGTTGATCCCCTATATAATAAGGTTTCAGTCTATGTCCATTCACTTTAAATATTTTTCAGAATTAGGATCTTTAATATCCACAGCTCCAGAAGGATAAACTTTTATCACAACAAATGGGACCATCCACCTGAATTTAAGTTTGCCGGAAAATAATTGTAACCTTGCATTATATAGCAAAAACTTTTGCCTTGGCTGAAAATTTTTATTAAGAATCTTTTGATCATGCCACAGTTTCATCTTTTCTTTATAAATCTTAACACACTCGTAAGATTCACTCCTTATCTCCTTAAGCCCATTTAATTGTAACAATCTTTTTTCACTAGCATCTTTTAAATTATAATTGAACTCTTTAATAGCCCAATATGCTTTTTTGCTCAAGTTCAACTGGTAAGTGACAAGCTTTCCCAAATATTAGCTTATATGGGGACATTCCTATAAGAGTTCTATATGCAGTCCTATAAGCCCACAAAGCATAGTCAAGTTTGACTGACCAATCCATTTTTGTTAAATTCACAAATTTTTTCGATAATTCTTTTAATTTCCTGATTAGATAATTCACTCAAACCACTTATCTGAGGATGACAAGCAGTAGCAATCCTATGATTTATATGATATTTCTTTAATAACTTCTCTATAATGGAATTTGTGAAATGACATCTCCATTAGTAATGATAACTCTCGGCATCCCAAATCTACCAAATATGTTCATTTTCAAAAATTTTGCAACACTTTGAGCATCACATCAAGGTAAAGCAATAGCTTCTATCCATTTGGATACATAGTCCACTACTAATAGAATATATAAACTTTCAAAAGATGGTATAAATGGTCCCATGAAATCTAATCCCCAAACATCAAATATTTCAACTTCTAGCATATAATTGAGGGGCATATCATTTCTTCTAGAAATATTGCCTACTCTTTAACATCTATCATAAGTTTTGATATAAGCATAACATCTCTAAAAATTGTAGGACAATAAAATCCAGGCTATAGAATTTTGTATGTTGTTTTATCAACACCAAAATGTTCCCCAAAATCAGAATTATGACATTTTTGAATAATTTCATAAGTTTCTTCTAATGGAACACATCTTCGAATGATAAGATCCTTTTCTTGTTTATATAAATATGGGTCATCCTAAAAATAAGTCTTAGCTTCAAAAATAAATTTCCTCATTTGTTGGTATCCATAAGGTTTAAGATCACTAACAATATAGTTCACAATGTTGGCATACCACAAAACACGCCACTCATTTACAGTGAACAATTTTTTATCTGGAAATGTTCGTTAATTTCTTTTCCAAAATAGAGTGGTTTTTCTAATTCAAGTCTGTCAAATGATCAACAATTTGATTTTCAGTTCGATTCCGATCTACTATTTTAAAATCAAATTCTTGTAAAAGAAGAATCCATCTTATAAGTCTTGGTTTAGTATCCTTCTTTTTCATTAAGTACTTAATAGCAGAATGATTTGTATGCACTATACAATAAGTTCCAATCAAATATGATCTAAATTTATCAAAGGAATATACTATAGCTGATAACTCTTTTTCAGTTTTTGAATAATTAATTTGAGTTTCATTAAAAGTTTTACTAGCATGGTAAATAACTTTAAAAATTTTATCATATCTTTGTCCTAAAACAGCTCCAATAGCATAATCACTTGCATCACACATAAGTTTAAAAGGTTTTTCCCAATTTGGTGAAACTATAATTGGTGCAGTGATTAATTTTTTTAATAATTTAAAAGTTTTTAGGCATTCCTCATGAAAATTGAAAATCTCATATTTCTCCAGTAAATGGAATAAAGGCTTAGAAATCTTAGAAAAGTCTTTAATATATCGTCTGTAGAATCAAGCATGTCCTAAAAAACTCCTAATTTCCCTTACATTTGTTGGATAAGGTAAATTAGCGATCACTTGAATTTTAGCAGGATCTACTTTTATACCATTTTCTGATATTTGATGACCTAATAAAATTCCTCCTGTTACCACAAATTGGCATTTTTCCCAATTAAAGACTAAATTTGTTTCTTCACAGCGCTTAAGAACTTTAGATAAATGTTCTAAACATGAGTTAAATGAAGTTCCAAACACTAAAAGTCATCCATAAAGACTTCAATCCCTTTTTTAATTAAATTAAAAATAATTGACATCATACATCTTTGAAATGTAGCAGGGGCATTACATAAACTAAAGGGCATTCTTCTAAAAGCAAAAGTACCATAAGGACTGGTAAATGTAGTTTTCTCTTGATCCTCAAGAGATATTTGAATTTAGTGATAACTAGTATATCCATCCAGAAAACAAAAGTATTTATGCCTTGCTAGTCTATCCAACATTTTATCTAGAATGAGTAGTGGAAAATGATCTTTCCTAGTGATAAGATTTATTTTTTTATAATCAATGTATATTCACCACCTGAAAATTGTCTGGTAATTAACTTATTATGCTCATTCACAGTTGTATTTACTCCTCCTTTCTTAGGAACATAATGAATTGGACTAACCCATGCACTATCTAAAATAGGGTAGATAATTCTAGCATCTAACCACTTTAAAATTTCTTTCTTAACAACTTCTTTCATAATAAGATTTAATCTCCTTTGTGGATCAGCCCTGGGTTTGTCTATGCATACAAATTGAAGGACTGATTCCTTTAATATAAGCAATTGTCCATCCGAAGGCTTCCCTAAAATTCTTCAGAATTTTCATCAGCTTTACTTCTTCTTCCTTTATTAACTTTGAGGAAAGTGTAACAGGTAAAGTAGAAGAATCTCCAAAAAATACATATTTTATATGTTCATGAAGCAATTTCAACTCAAGTACTGGAGGTTTTTCAAAAGATGGACAAAATGATTTATCTTTGTTTATAATGTCCAAAATTTCAAACCTTTCTTAAACATAACTTGAATCTTCCTTAAAAAGGTTTACTCATTGATCTAATTCCTCTTCTTGTTCGTGTTCCAAATCTTTTAATTCAAATTTTTCTTCATAAACAGTCTTGAAATGGCATTCGCTCAGATATCTTGTAACATCCATTTTATAGCCTTCATCATTTTTACTTTTTGCAGGGTATTTCATTGATTTTGAAATGTTAAAAGTAACAGTTTGATCATTGACGTGCATTGTTAATTCCCCTTTCTGCACATCTATCATTGCTCTTCCTATGGCTAGGAAAGGTCTCTCCAAAATGATAGGTATCTCTTTATCTTCGTCCATATTTAGCACAATGAAATCAACAGGAAAGATAAATTGATCCACTTTCACTAGGACATCTTCTATAACTCCTTTAGGATAAGTTATTGAACGATCTGCTAACTGTAAAGTTATAGTAGTAAGGGTTGTTTCTCCTAATCACAATCTTTTAAATATTGATAATGGCATAAGGTTAATGCTTGCACCTAAATCACATAAAGCTTTCTCATAAAATCTGTCTCCTATTGCACATGGAATTGTAAACCTACCATGATCTTTAAGCTTTTCAGGAAGTTTCTTTTGATATATAGCACTACACTCCTCACTAAGTGCAACAGTCTCATTATCTTTAAACTTCCTTTTTCTATTGATAATATCCTTCATAAACTTTACATAGCTTGGTATTTGTTCTAAGGCTTCAACAAATGGAATATTGAATGTAAGCTTCATAAATAATTCCAGAAATTTTGAAAATTTCTTATCCAACTTCTGTTGTCGAGGTCTTTGAGCAAATGGAAGTGGCTGTTTTTCTAAATCAATTTTCGATGAAGAAATAGGTCTTTCAGAATCTTTCAGAGCGTCCTCTTTTGATTCTTCAATTTCTTCTCTCTCTACTTCAATCTCTTTTTGAATCCTACCTTCCAACTCTCTTCTACTTCTAAGTTATATGGCTTTAACTTGCTATTTATTCTGGTCTTTTGGATTTGATTTAGTATCACTTGGAAGTGTTCCTTGGGATCTATTACTTAATGAACATGCAATTTGCCCAAGTTGATTCTCAATATTTCTAATTGTAGCACCTTGACTTTGTAATTGATTACCCATTTGTAATACCACTTCCTCTATATACAACTTCTTATCCTTAAATTGTGTATTATTGTTGATTCCTAGAGGATAAGTAGATCTATAATTATTATTCCGTTGGTTGTTCCAGTTTCCCAATGGGTTTACTTGGTTGTTCCCCCATTGTTGATTATTACCACCTGAATTGTTATTCCAGTTAAAGTTGGGATGGTTCTTCCAACCTGGGTTATAATATTAGAATATGGGTTATTTTGCTTAAAATTTATGGCATTCAAAGTTTCTAACGATGCTTGAGAATCTACCATTTGGCCGAATGAATTATCTTCAATCATGGAAATTGGTTGAGAAAAATTCATTCCAAATTGGTCTAACTTCCTTGAAATTGCAGATACTTGATTTGCTAACATAGAAAATGCTTCAGTTTCATGAATATTGGCTACTTTCCTTAGATTTACCCTCTCAGAAGGCCAATGAAATTTATTGGTAGCCATCTCTTGAAATAAAGCACAAGCCTAACGAAATGGTTTTGACATCAATGAACCACCAACAGCGGCATCAATAATAGATCTAAGAGAACCAATTAATTCATTATAAAAGGTTTGAATAATTAACCAATATGGTATAGCATGGTGTGGACACTTTCTTAAGAGTTCTTTAAATCTTTCCCATGCTTTATAAATAGAGTCCCCCTTCAAACTGATTAAAAGATGTAATATCATTTCTAAGTTTCATAGTTTTTTATGGTAAAAAATATTTAACAAGGAATTTTTGTGCTAAATCACCCAAAGTTTTGATAGATCCAGGTGCTAACGAATTCAACCACATCTTAGCTTTATCCCTCAGTGAGAAAAGAAATAACCTAAGTCTTATGGCATCATCTGAAACACCATCGCATTTAAATGTAGCGCACTATCCTAGAAAATTGGTAAGATGTAAATTTGGATCTTCAATTGGTGATCCCCAAACTGATTATTTGATATCATTTGGATAATAGAAGGTTTAAGCTCAAATGAATTAGCCACTAAAGTAGGTTTTTGAATACTACAATGAAGTTCATCTACAGTAGGGTTGACATAATCTCTTAAAGGTCTAAACTCTTGATGAATATCATAATTTTGATTATTTTGGTTTGTCATTTTTGTAATTTCTTTAGATTTTTAAGTTTTTTGATTTTTTTTGGTTTTCTTGACTTTTCTGATAGTTTTTTCTAATTCAGAATTGTAAGGTATTAGTCCTTCAGAACCTGAACTACACATACACTAACTTAAAATAAAATAAAATAAAACAAAGCATACAAAATAAGATATAATATTTAAACTTTAAATAAGACTTTCTAAAAATATAAATTTACTTAGTCTTGATTATTTCTTTCACCCAGCAACGGTGCCAAAAACTTGATCCCTATTTTTTGTATATGTAAGGATTTATGAAGTCAACACCACTACTTGAAGATTTTAATTCCCCACAATGTTGCCGAAAACTTGATCCTGATTTTTTGTATGTGTAAGAATTTATGAAGTTGACACCACTACTTGAAGATTTTAATCCCCGACAACGACGCTAAAACTTGATCCCAAAATAGTTAATGCTTATGACAATATAGAAATAGTTCTGATGCTATTTTTCACTTATATTTCTTTATTTTGCAACATAACCAAAAATTTGATTCTAAAGAAAAATAAGAATTTAACTTATTTATTTATATATATATATATATTTATATTGGGATGCTACGCAAGTATATGTATCATTATCAAGTAATATATGACTTTTTGATTAAGACTTGAATATCGAACCCAGAAGGAAGATTATGCAATATGCACTGTTTAGAAAGTTTTTTTCTATTTTTAAAAAGATAATTACTTAAACTAAAAATGATTTTTGCAAGAATTTAAAATGTAAATATTTTTGGTATTTTTGATATTGTAACGAAACAGTAACTACTTAAAAAGATAACTAAAGTTTTTATAGTAGAAAATTATTTAATACGAAAATATCTTTCTTCTTATAATGAATCAGTAATAAGTATAAGAATTCTGTTGTAGAAGTATGCAAATTGTGTTGAGCCAAATAAGAGCAATAATATTCTTTACCTTTACTAGAGGTGTTATAAAGAACATTGGCTAATTTAAAGATTGAATAGTTATGAAGACCGGCTAGGAAAGGAAGATAATAGCTCTCACTCTAGATTTCCCTCATGTCCCTCCATCTGGGGGCTAACATTCTCGTATAAAACAATAAACCAAGTTGGGGGCTTTAACCTGTCACTTTAAAGTCCTAACTCTACAGCCATCAATGAATATTTCCTTATTTTTTTCACTCAATCATATGAACTACATTCTCATTCATACAACCTCGTGTGATTCTTTCCACTTGTTGACTAACACAATACCAACTTAGTTCTTACATGTTCTCACAACAAATTTTAACATCTGGATTGGCCAAATTAAGAAGTAAATAAAGTGCATGGAATTAAATCATCACAACTTCTTCTAACATTAAAGATCAATACTCTCCACAACTTTTATCCAAAACTTAATTACTTATCATTTTAAGAAAAAAAATAAAGAAAACTACTCAGAATCCATGGAGAAAACAAAATCACACTTTAGTTTAAGGGAAGAAATCATTGTCAAACCAACAACAAGTCTCGAATAAAACCAAAAGTAATCTAAAATAAAAAGATAAAAACTTATCTCAAGTCCTCCACCAAACTCTTGAAGTTCCTTTGAATCTCTTCTATTTTACAATCACCCAAAACAAAATAATAAAAAAGATAAAGTAAATAAAAAGTGATTCTTGAAAATCTCTCTGAACTAACTCCCCAGAAAAGAACTTTCAAAACTTGTACATATTTTCAGGACTCTTTTCTAAGTCCTCTCTTCTTTCCTTTCTAGTTTTCCAAGAGTTGCATTGGGATCTCTTTAAAATGTGTCTTGATTCAATGTATTTGCCTAAAAGATGCATCATTTCATGATAATTTTTGTCCATGGTGGTTACAACCACCTATTAAGCCAACGGGTGTCTCAAAAACCTCTTCAAAATTTATGAAAACTGATTTTACTCATCTAGTAAATGCCACTAGTGCTTAAGCGCGTGGTCTCGGCGCTTAGGCGAGGCCTTCTCTGTTTAACCGGCGCTTAAGCGTTGAATCTGGCGCTTAGGCGTCAAAACTCTTTCGCACAATTTTTCACCTTTTTCACTCATTTAAGCATTTTTTTTTTCTTTTTTACTTGTATCTGCAAGAGAAATACAAAAATTCCTTCCTTTAAAGCGCAATATCTCAAACATAGGTATAAAAATGTGTCTAAAAATATTATATATTTTAGGTGTACCTGTAACCTACGGTTGCTAAAGAGACTTCCCACGGTCTAAATGAAAGTACAGAATTCATTAAGTTGAGTTTAATAAATTCATTTAAACTAAGTAAATTCAATAGAAAAAAGTGGTGGCAGGATGATCGTAGGATCCTAACTGGTGTCGCTCTAATCAACTCTATTATGCCCCATAATAATTAAAGAACCATAACCATAGGAACATTTGATTTGACATCATAACCTGACACATTAGAAAATCTAAATTCATCACAAGATGAGCTCGGAGCTAGCATTGTGGGTAGCATGGTCATCTTCAACAACAAGAGGATCTACAATAGCACATCTTTCCTTATAATTAAACAACAAGTCATAGGATTTCGAGGTTGTTTGCTTATGCAACATAAATCCTCACCTTATCTTTAAGCCTTTGCACAATCATGTTGTGAAATATAAGACCTAACTTGTCTTAGGATTCCGAGGTTGCGTTCGTCACGACCTAAACCCTCACATCTTCCAGGCTATTTGTGTGATTATTTCAAAAAAATATAAGCCCTAAATTAATAAAATTGGCAAGATGAAATATTTAAATATTTCTCCTCTAAACTGAAGCCAAACCATAGAGTAGCATGGGAAGTCACCAAGGCTCTCCTCCAGATATATGACATCACCTAGTTCTTCCTCCTTTGGACTCTACAACAAAATGTTCCAAATTGAGCCATTCATTTTTCATACCTCTTTGTTCAATCTCGTTGAAAAGTCCTATCATTTTGACCTTTTTGAAGATAATATTCTCCGATTTTTATCGAAAGTTGTTGACCTCATTTTTTGTTGAGCTTTAGTTTTTTTTCCTCTTTAGTAGCCTAGGGTCTAGCCATAGGACTTTTCCTGTTGACTATTCCTAGAAAACTAGACATGGAACCCTCACCACTAGAAATTCCAAACTCTTCTCCACTCAACTTTAAGATCCACATATTGCTCTCAACCTCAAAATACTTAGTAGGTGGGGTCACTGTGGGGGAAACTCAAGATGAGTCACACTTAGGATTGCTGGACCTTAGGGTTGACCTTGAGTGTTGGTCTAGAGCTAAGGCACTCATTACACTTATCTGCACTCACAATCACTCACAACCCTGAACTCAAATTTCTAGCCTAGATCTCTTGATCTTTTGGGATACTCATGTAGATGGTCCCCTAAACCTACTAGCCCTAGGGCTATTGTTTAGTTAAGACCACTATGTAGAGGACCCAAAATGGGGTTTCCATTGTTCCATGGCTTGTTGGTGATGGTTGTTACCTCAACTCTACCAAAATACCCATCTTGGCCTTTTACCCTTAAAACACCCCCAAATTACCAAAATACCCCTCTTGGACCCAAAATTCCAAAAATTCCAAAAATTCCCATAAAATCCCAATAAATCCTAAATATTCTTCATTTCATTTCTCCCACCTCCCCCTTGCCCCAATTTTGGCAATTTTGCTTTTTTTTACCCAAACTTCCCAATTTGCCTTTTGAAGACTCAAATTTCCCCAAATCCAACTCAAATGTCCATCAATTTGATCTCAATTGACCCCAATTCCAATCCTAAACTCAAATTAACTTTTTATATGACCAAAATAAACCAAATTGAAGCTTAATTGGTCCATGATTTGAGCTCAATTGTGATTTCAGTCAAAACCCCAATTTTGACCATATGACATAATCTTACCAAATTGAACCCATAGCCTAGTCAATTGGCCTCAATTAATGTTGCAAAGTCTTTATGACATTAATATACATCAAAATCAACCATCAATTTGCATTGTTGAAGCCTCAAATCTATTTTATTTTAGCTTAAATCCAAAATTCCCAAATTTAGCCACAAATTGGCTAAGTCCCCAAATTTCACCCAATTGATTGCCTTAACCTCCAAATTGGCATCCAATTCATGTTGTAAATTCTTCATGAGGTCCCTATTGACCATTTAAAATAATCAATTTGGACTTAGCTTAAGGCTAACCCAACCTAGACCCAAGTCTAGCCCAACATGACCAAATTGATTAAAGTTCAAAATTCCCTCAAATTGACCCTCCAATTGGACTCAAAACCACTTCCATCCTTCACCAAAGTTGTTCCTTATGATCATATACACCAAATCAAACAATTATTTGTTCCAATTTACATGGCTAACCTAGGCCAAACCCAATTTTTGGTCATTTGCACCCACTTGGACCCATGCACTAAGTGTGACCTAACCACCCTAAAGCCACCAAATTAACTCCAC
Organism: Phalaenopsis aphrodite; assembly: GCA_003013225.1. Lineage (NCBI taxonomy): Eukaryota > Viridiplantae > Streptophyta > Magnoliopsida > Asparagales > Orchidaceae > Phalaenopsis > Phalaenopsis aphrodite. Next base: position 760,940 of record NEWO01000128.1, on the reverse strand, counting down.
CACAGCCATTAGTTGGGCTTAGTCACCAGTCCAAACACCATGAAATCACTTAAATCAAGCCATGGACTAAAGGTCCCCCAAATAAAGGGATCTTATTTCCAAAAATGCACATGCTTAAGATATCTTTGCCAAATCAAAGCACATTTGCATTAAATTGTTATGATTGATTCCTCTAGGTTCCCTGAGCTCCTAGCCACCTCCCCCTGGCCGGCTGACCAACCTAGTGGTCGGAAAAGCCCAAAACTGAGAGCCACTCCCATGGAACCTCACCCAAATCAAACCTAGAGGTCAGCTCATCCAAATCAAACTATGGAGCTCCTCTGCCCTCAACCTAAGCACCACAATGCACCCAAACTTATGCCCTGAGAGCAACCCCATGACTATTTTTATAAAAACTCACCTCCCACGATCATGGGAGGTATGGTAAAATTTACTTAGAGATGCCTCTCCAAACTTCACACAGAGCTTCCCTAAGATCCCCTCAGTGCATTCCAACCATTTTCCCTCACGCATTCCTATTGCTGGAGTTCGATTTTGAGCTTGAAACCTTGTCAGAAACCAGGATAGAACCCAATACACCTCCACTGTCCATCAAACACAAATTAACTTCACCCACACCTTCACAATAGTGAAAAAATTTAAATCCCCATCAAATCCCCCTTCCACAGTGCCTCTACCATAGCTCTAGACTAACACCTGAAATCGAGCTTGGTCAAATTCATACCTAGGCCTTACACCAAGACCAGGGACTCAATCCCTAGCCTCCTTGAACCCTAACAAATGTGTCGAGCACTTCTGATTGAAGCCTCCCTTCTCAGAGCAAAGGTATAAAACTTCTCCTCCTCCCGAGCTTATTTTGATTCTCCATTTACTTAAGCTTGATTTCATGACACCTTAACTGTATGGATGTGTTCGTCTCACTTAGATGAGTCCATAGGATCAAACCCAAATGATTTAATTGAGTCTAGGCCAAAATCATAGGGTTTTAGTGTGGACGGGCAAGGGATCATTCTATCAGGGACGATGACGGGGAGTCATTCGATCAAGCGTGTATTAAAGGAACCGAGGAGATCGAGCTGGACAGCGCTTCGGGACATAAACTGCGGGCTGAGTCAGCAGCTACATGGACGGCGACGTCCAACCAGCGCACCACGTATGTCTTCGGAGCTGCCTAGGATCTAGTCAGTACGCGCTATTTAAATAGATAAATAGGGCTTTTCCTTTTTATTTAAATACCCTTAACTTAGAAAATTCATAACTTTGTGTAGAAAAATCAAAAAAATAAAATAAAAATATGAACTTGCTCAGTGAACAAAGGAGAACAATGTGGAACAAATTTCAAGTCCATTTGATGCATATTTTATTTTTAATTAATTAAACAATGTTTGGGATCATTTGATTCTCCATGCATAATGGCACATCACCTTGGCTTAGAATTTTAGCATGTTGTAGCCTCTGTCAGGGGAAGTATTCTCCAATTTTTCTAAAGTCAGAGGAGGTTCCTATACACAGACCCATATTTTTCAAGTTATTTCACATTATTTCTATAAAATAATCATGGAAATCAACATATTGATTATAAAATCCTAAGAAAATTTTGGAAGGTCCACCATGACTAGAGAAACCTTTGGAAATAATTTCATGGGTCAAGTCATTTAAAATGACCTTAAATTTTACAAATACTAAATCACTAAGATAATTAAACTTTGAAAATTTTAAATATTTAAATGACTTGATTTTTCTTCTCCTCTGTGATTTATGATCCAAATAACTCATCATAAAAATTTCAAAATATTTTGAGTTCATTTGGCACCTTAAGTTGATTTTTAAAGATAAATATTACTTTTAACACTTAAATGATTTTTAAAAATCAAAATATGACTCAAAAAATTATGAAACTTAGTTTTTTGAGTTCTCTGTGATCAGGGGCATTTTCTAAAAATAAAATGATATTTAAAATAAAAACTTGATTTTTAGCCTATTCTAAATATTTAAATAATTAAAAATTCATAAAAATCACAAAAATAATAAAACTCATGAAAATGTTCTAAATTGTTTCCTAATCACTTAGGAACAATTATAATATTTTTCTTGATTCTCTAAATAAAGATATTGAATTTCAAAGCTTAAGAATAATTTTTAAAGGCTAAAATGAGTTTTCACTAAAATAATTCCAATAAATCAAGGAAAAATAAAAAAAATATAAAATTTTCTCTTTTGAGTTCTATGACCTTAGAGAGATTTTTAAAAAATACAAAACTTAATTTTCACCATTTAAAATATTTTATTCTTACTAAATAGCTCAGATATTAAAATAATTCTAATAAATCACAGAGAGTTCAAAAAATTATGAAATTTGACCCAAAGGCTTCTATGGTCTAGGTCTACCTTCAGTAAAAATTTCAAGGGATTATAATTTACCTTGGTGAAGTTAGAAATTTTCTTTAAAAAGTCTTATTTTTGCATTAAAATAATTATATAAATTAAATTAAATTTTGAAAAATCACATTTTCTCCTCTGATGTCTCAATTGACCCATGAATAAGGTAGGATAAAAATTTCAAATTCATTAGAATTGAATTTGGCAAATTATGAAGTATTAGAGCCTTAGGGGCAAATGTGTAATTTTGGAAATCATGCCTTAATTAACATTTAGGCCTAATTCAAAGAGGGGAGTGGGTAACCTCTGATCGTAATCAATTTATTTGATGCTTGAAACATAAGGGGTTAATTGGTAGAAACCAATCTCACTTTCTTAATTAAGATTAATAAATTTCTAAATTATTAAAATTTGAAAGTTTATTAAAATTAAATGACCCTGGACTTAGGGGTATAACTTTTGAAGTCAATAATTAATCAATTTAATACCCCTATCTTGATTTTCAAATAAAATCCAAATTATAAATCAAGATCGCCTAAGATTTAACCCTTTTCAAAATTAATTAAGACAGTCACCTAGGTTTTAAGGGCTTAGTGGTGACTTTGGCTAAATCAAAAATTGATTAAACAAGGATTAGAGAAATAAACATAATTAAATCAAACATCCTTGAAACATCTTTAAGCCCAATTAGGATTAAGAATTTGTCTAAGTGTTCAAATTACACTAACTTGCCCCTTTAAGGGTCTTTACCCACATAATTCTTAAATTGAATGATAAGTGATAATTACCCTATTCTTAAGGATAATTAAGACATCAGAGTTCACTGAGTAATAAGGGTATTTGTAGGATGAACCATTAAGCAACATAATATGTTTAAATGGAATCAAGACTTTTCACCAGTTGGTGAGAGGGAGGCATGGACCTGCCTCCCCCTCCTAACTTGTTGGATACCTCAGAGGCCTATTAAACTTAATATTCTTCACTCAATGAAATCATCCTTAATTAAAATTTTAAGGACTCACCAAGATATGACACATGGTTAGGAAAATTACCAAAATTTTACCTTTCGTGCTCTTCATAAACTGCCTTAACATGCATTTTAAGTTTCAGATGGTGGAACGAGAAGACTCGCTTGGTACACTTTTAGAGTTTTCAGCGTTGTCCTTCTTAAACTTTCACACTGTACTTTTATACCTGTAAATTTTCATGCTAAACAATAATGTCACCCTGCAACCATCAGGGTAGCCAAATAACCATAACCATAACCCAAAACCAAAACTAAAATCAACCAAGATAAAATTCACAGCCACAACATGCAAAATATAAAACAACTCAAAATTTAATCACAAACATCACACAAAACTACAACTTCAAATAAATTAAGATTTTTCTATTAAATGATTAGGAATCCCTCAGAGGAGGTAACCTATGGTTGCTAACGAGACTTCCCACGGTTTAAATGAAATTATGGAACTCATTAAGTTGAGTTTAGTAAGTTCATTTGGACTAAGTGAATACAATAGAACATAGTGATGTCAGAACAAGAGAACCGTAGGATCCTAACCGGTGTGTCTCTAATCAACTTTAATATGCCCTCATAAAATTTAAAGAACTTCAACCATAAGGCCACCTGATTTGATGTTATAACTTGACACACTAGATTACTCAAACATGTCGCGGCAAGGAGCTTGGAGCTAGCATGGTAAGCAGCACGGCCATCTTTAATAGCAAAACTTGTCTTCCCCAGCTAAACCAATCTTCCTTCCATAGAACTAAACAATAAAGCCATAGGACTTCCAAGTTTTTTGCTTATGCAACGTAAATCCTCACCTTATCTTTAGGCC
>NEWO01000128.1:745350-756622 GCA_003013225.1 Phalaenopsis aphrodite | reverse complement strand
CATCTTCCAAGCTATTTGTGTGATCATTTCACACGAATGTAAGCCCTAACTAATAAAATTGGCAGGATGAAACACCCAAATATTTCTCCTCAAAATTGAAGCCAAACATTAGGATAGCTTGGGAAGTCACCGAGGATCTCCTCTGGATCCATGACATCCCCTAGTTCTTCTTCCTTTGAATTTTGCAATAAAATGTTACAAATTTGAACCAATCCCCTTTCACACCTGTATGTCTGATTTCGTTGAAGAGTCCTACCCTTTGAAATTCCTTGAAGATAATTTTTCTTGATTTTTATCGAGAGTCTTCTTAAGTGACTTTGGTCATTTAAGATGTAATTAATTATAGGGGCTTGCCCTTATAGGAAGCATGTCCGAACTGAGCTTAATATAAACCCCATTTAATCATTTATGTTAAATAGGGGAACTTATCGACAAATACAAAGGTTTCGCAGACCAAACGAACGTCATACTTTCCTTAGTTTATTTGATCGAGCCTCACCCTCAAGTCTTGTGTTTACCCTCCAACCCCGAAATAACACCGATAAGAGTTTTCTTAGGTTACTTTGGTTATCTAAGATCTAAATAACTATAGGGGCTTGCCCTTATAGGAAGCTTTTCTGAACCCAACTCAATATAAACCCTATTTAATTCTCTATATTAAATAGAGGAACTTTTCAGCAAATAAAAATAGTTTTGTAGGCCAAACGGGTGTCATATATTTCTTAGTTTATTTGATCGAGTCTCACCCTCAGGTCTTGTTTTTATCTTTCGGGATAGATACAGGGTTTGAGGTATAGTGCTCTTTTATTTAAACTATGAATAATATGGGGTCAGTTTGATTTCATATTTTTCTAAATATATATATATATATATATATATATATATATATATATATACATGTGTGTGTGTGTAAATTAAAAATGCCTTTCCGAAGAGGGCGACGAGATTTTGATTTCTACGGCTGACAACTTCCAATGGGAAACTCCACACCCAAAATAGTGTCGACACTAGTGACTTGTCTTGTTGGTATTAATACATTACTCTCATTTGACACCATAGTCAGACCTCCTTTCTTTAGAATACAGTGAATTGGAATTACCCAAGCACTATCTAAAATAGGATATATTATTCCAGCATCTAACCATTAAAAAAATTTCTTTCTTAACAACTTCTTTCATCGTAGGATTAAATCTTCTTTGAGGATCAACTCTTGGTTCATGTTGATCTTCCAAAAAAATTCTATGCATATAAATTAAAGGACTGATTCATTTAATATCAACTAATGTCCATCCAAAGACTTTTTTATACATTCTCAAAGTTTGCAACAATTATTGTTTTTGCTCATTAGTTAATTCTGAGGATACTATAACATGTAATATAGATAAATCTCCTAAGAATGCATACTTCAAATGTGTAGGAAGTGTTTTCAGTTCTAGTTCAAGAAGTTTCTCAATAGATGAAAGCAAATTCTTATTACTTTCTGTAGGATCAAACTTTTCAAACTTTTCCTGAACATAATCCAAATCTTCTTTACTCACTTTCATATATTCATCTTGAATTTTATCCTCATTTTGATATTCCATATATTCCTTTTAAAATTCTCTTTCCAATGTCTTCTCGAAATATTCATGGCTTAGATTTTCATTAGTATCCATTCTGAAGCATTCAATCTCTTTATCTTTTGCAGGGTATCTCTTTGATTTTGCAATATTAAATGTTACCTCTTGATCGCTAACTCTCATAGTTAGTTCCCCTTTTTGCACATCTATCAAAGTTCTTCTAGTGGTCGGGAATGGTCTTCCTAAGAATATAGGAATTTCTTTATCTTTCTCCATATCAAATACAATAAAGTCCACATGAAAGATAAATTTATCATCTTTTACCAAAACAACTTCTATAACTCCTTTAGGATATGTAATTGAACAATCAGCTAACTAAAGAGTTATAGTCGTAGGTGAAAATTCTCCTAAGCCTAGCCTTCGGGAAATTGATAATGGCATAAGATTAATACTGGCTCTTAAACCACATAAAGCTTTTCCAAAAAAACTTTCGCCAATAGCACTAGGATTTGGAAGCTTCCAGGATCTTTGAGTTTTTCAGGAAGCTTTTTGTGAATTATAGAGCTACACTCTTCACTGAGTGCAATAGTTTTGTTATCTACAACCTTTCTTTTCTTATTAAGTATATTCTTCATGAACTTCACATAGCTTGTCATTTGTTCCAAAGCTTCAACAAATGAAATGTTTATCATTAATTTCCTTAATATTTCTAAAAATTTTGAAAATTTGTTATCTCTATTTTTCTGCTTTAATCTTTGAGGAAATGGAGGTGGTGGTCTTTCTACAATATTTTTTATCGGTTTAATAGGACATTCTTACTCAAAATGAAAATCTTCACCAGATTTTTCATTTTCTACCTCATCTTTTTCAACTTCAATTTCTACTTCTTTTTAAACTTTGCTTTCTAATTCTTTTCAACTTCTCAGTTGAATAGCCTCAATTTGGTTTTTGTTATGATCTTTAGGATTTACTTCAAATTACTAGGCAATGTTCTTCGAGGTTTATTGCTAGGTACGGTAGCAATACATTCCAGTTGATTTTCCATATTTCTAATTACAGCTCCTTGACTTTGTACTTGACTCATCATTTACGATATCAAATCTTCCAATGGCAACTTTTTCTCCTTACTTAACAAATTATTAAATCCTGGAGGGTAATAAGGTATATATGTTGGATTTCCTTAATTGTTGCAGTTTCCCAATGAGTTTGCAAAGTTGTTTTCCCATTGTAGATTTACAACATTAGAATTATTATTAGTCCAACTAAAATATGGATGATTCTCAACCAGGATTATAATAATTAGCATAAGGATTATTAGAATGATTCTTTATTGCATTTAAGGTCTCATAAGAAGATTGAGATTCTATCATTTGTTCTAATAAATTTTCCTCAAGTACAGGTAATGTTTGAGAACATTTCATTTTATATTGTTATATCTTCTTTGATATAGCAACTATTTATGCAGCTAACATATATATTACATCAGAATCATTAATACTGGCTACTCCTTTTGGATTTACCCTTTTAGAGGGCCATTAAAAATTATTAGTAGCCATCTCTTCAATTAAAGAATATGCTTCATTGAATGGTTTTGACATTCATGATCCATCAACAGCAGTGTCAATTATTGATTTAAGAGATCCAACTAATCCATTATAAAAAGTTTGAATTATTAACCAATCTGACAATGCTTGGTGTGGACACTTTTTAAGGAGATCTTTAAATCTTTCCCAGGCTTCATAAATTGATTTCCCTTCAAGGTGACAAAAAGATGTAATATCATTTCTAAGCTTAGCAGTTTTTTAAGGTAGGAAATATTTCGATAAACTTTTTTGTGATAAATCTCCCTAAGTTCTGATAAATTCAGGTGCTAACGAGTTTAACCACATCTTAGCTTTATCCCTTAGTGAAAAATGAAAATTTCTATGTCTGACGAAATCATTTGATACTTTATCATATTTAAATGTAGAACACAATTCTAGAAAACTAGCAAGGCATAAATTAGGATCTTCAGTTGGTGTTTCCCCAAGCTGATTGTTTTGAACCATTTGGATAATAACATGTTTAAGCTCATATGAATTGACAACTACAACAGGGTTTTGCAGACATAAATGAATCTCATCTGCTGTAGGATTAGCATAATCTCTTAAAGGTCTCTGATTATGTTTATTTTCATTTCACATTACTCAAATTGCAAGCATTTTGCTAATATGGCCTATTTCTTTTGGTTGTTTTCAAATTTTTATAATTTTTCTTTCTAACTCAGAATCATAAGGTACTAAATTTTTTGGTCTTACACTACGGATAAACAGATAAAACAAATAATTTTAAAAATAAACAAACACACTTTAATAAGAAAATTATCAAAATAAACTACAAAAACTCATTTTTCAATTTTTAAAATAAGAATACTATAAATTATAAAATAACGTGCTACTACTTTCTGTCACTTCCCAGACAATGACTCAAAAAACTTGATGCGAGCAAATTTAATGTGCTAGTTTTGCAAATATTTTTTAATATTACAAAATACACATTGTAGATACAATAACAAATATGCAAATTAATCCCAACGAAAAAAATTCACTTAAAAATAGTTTTAACTTTAATAATCTTTCAACTACCAAATCCCCTTTAAAAATAATGCAAGTTTACATATCGCTCAAGTAATAAAGGTCTCTAATGGAGTCCTAGGTATCGATCCCACAGGAATTTGGAAATGTCTATAAATAAGTTCTTAAGATTATAATGTCAATACTATTTTAAAACTATAAAAAAAAAGTGGGAAGTTTGAATACTATGTAACAAGTGAATGCCAATTAAAATGCAGTTGAAAGATAAAGTTAACTAAACTAATAACTAAACTTTCAAAAGTAACTGTATGAAAATTAAAACTAAGATGTTGTGATGGAAAGTTCAAACTTAAGAAAGCATCATTTCCCTCTACAATGAGTATATGATTTTAGAAGATATTAAAGGTATTTGAAAAAATATATATATAAACTGTTTTGTGTCAAATAGGAGCAATCCTAAGAACATTAACTAATCAAGAGTTTGGCCCCTAATTTAGCGGTTAGGCTGGGAGGATACTGGCTGCCACTCGAGAGCTCCCACTACTCCCTCCTTTGAGGGCTAACAATCTTGCATCAGTTTCCAATCAATTGGACCAAATTTGGAATTTTAATTTGTCACCTTAAAATCTCCAATTTTGTGTGCAACAAAGTATATTTCGCTATTTATTTGCACCGAATTCCATGAATGAAATACTCTCCCATGAAATCAAATGTGAGTTTTAGAAATCATAGACCTTTTGGAACATATGTTTCTCAACACATTTTAACATTCAATTGGCCAAATCAAAAGGTAAGTGAAGATTGGAGTTCAAATCATTACAAATTATTAATATTTTTAACTATATAAAAAAAATCAATTCTTCACAAAACCATATCTCAAATTACGGAGAAGGATAAAGAAGACTACTCAAAATTCATGAGAAGGATAGGACAAAACATGGGTTTCATATATAAAAAAAAGTTTACAAAACAAAAGAATTAAAGGACACAACTTATCTCACAATCCTTCCCAAGCAAACTCCTAGAAGTTCTCTCCAAGCTTTTCTCTCTTTGCAAGCACTCTCAATTATCTCTTAGAAGTATAATGAAGAAGAAATCTCTCACCTTCTCTCTCCACTTACAATCCTTTAGGAAAATCTCTAAGCTCTTGACTTTCTCTCTCTAACTCTCCTTCACGCCATGCACCTCACGCCTCTTTTAAAATCCTCTTCCTCTCTTCTTTTATTAAAGGCAGCCTCCTTCTAAAAAGAAATCAAAATTTCCTCCTAATGTTTTTCCAAAATTTAACTCTTTTTAATTCAAAAGGCATGTTCATTGATCCAAGAGACATATCCCTTCATAGAAGAAGCTTCCAAAGTGTCTAGATGCATTGAATTACTCCAAGGGGTGTCTAAAACAACTATCCCTTTAAAAATTTGAGCAAAATTTATCTCGAACCACCTTAATCTACAAAAAGTCATCCCTGGCAGACAAGGCGCCACTTCGGCTCCAATCTGGTGCAACCATGCGCCAGAATTTGAAACTTTTCTGTTTTGGCTCCAAATTTTGTCCTTTTTGCTACTTTTGCTCTAAATGCCTAAAATTGATATACCTGCAATAAAAACATGAAAATACCCTTCTTAAAGAATAATATCACCAAAAATAAGCATAAAATATATACTTAAAACATTAAATTATTTTAATATATCAGCTACTAATAAGTTTTAATGGCCCTCTGAAAGGGTAAATCTAAAAAAAGTAGTCAGTATCCATGATTCTAATGTGATATCCATGTTAGCTGCACAAATAGTTGCTATATCAAAGAAGACAGATCAATATAGAATGAATTATTCTCAAACTTCTCTTGAGCTTGAGGAAAATTTATTAGGAGAAACGATAGAATCACAATCTTCTTATGAGACCTTAAATGCAATAATTCTTCTAATAGTCCTTATGCTAATTATTATAATCCCAGTTGGAAGAATCATCCAAATTTTAGTTGGAGTAATAATAATAATTCTAATACTGCAAATCGGCAATGGGGAAACAACACTACAAACTCATTAGGAAACTCCAAAAATCAAGGAAATCCAACAAATAAACCTTATTACCCTCCACGATTTGATAATTTGCAGAGTAAGGAGAAAAAATTATCAATGGAAGCATTGATATTGCAAATAGGGAATCAAATACAAAGTTAAGAAGCTGCAATTAGAAACATGGAAAATTAGTTTGGATGTATTGCTACCGCACTTAGCAATAGATATCTAGGAATATTGCATAGTAATGTTGAAGTGAATCCTAAAGATCAGAACAAAGAGCAAATTAAGGCTATTCAACTGAGAAGTAGAAAAGAATTAGAAAATAGAGTTCAGAAAGAAGTGGAAGTTGAAGTTGAAAACGATGAGGAGGAAAATGAAAAATCTAGTGAAGATTTTTATTTTGAGTCAGAATGTCCTATTAAACCAAAGAAAATTACTGTAGAAAGACCACCACCTCAATTTCCTCAAAAATTAAAGCGAAAAAATAGAGATAACAAATTTTCAAAATATTTAGAAATATTGAGGAAATTAAATATAAAAATTCCATTTGTTGAAGCTTTGGAACAAATGTCAATCTATGTGAGGTTCATGAAGGATATAATTAATAAGAAAAGGAAGTTTTAGATAACGACACTGTTGCACTTAATGAAGAGTGTAGCGTTATATATCACAGAAAGCTTCTTAAAAAACTCAAAGATCTTGGAAGTTTTATAATTACTTATGCTATTGGTGAAAGGTTTTTTGAAAAAGCATAATGTGATTTAGGAGCCAGTTTAATTTTAATTTGTGATCAATTTTCAGAAGGTTGGGATTAGGTGATATTTCACCTATGACTGTAACTCTTCAGCTAGATGATCATTCGATTGCCTATTCTAAAGGAGTTATAGAAGATGTTTTGGAAAAAGTTGATAAAGTTATCTTTCATCTGGACTTTATTGTATTAGATATGGAGGAAGAAAAAGAAATTCCTGTCATTTTAGGAATACCATTCCTGGCCACTCGAAGAGCTTTGATAGATGTGCAGAAAGGAGAACTAACTTTGAGAGTTAGTGATCAAAAGGTTACATTTAATATTGTAAAATCAATGAGATACCCTACAAAAGAGCAAGAGATTGAAACCTTCAGATGGATATTAATGAATTTCTAAGCCATGAAAATTTCAAAAAGACATTTTAAAGAGAATTTGAAAAGGAATATATGGAATATCTAAATGAGGATAGAATTCAAGATGAATATATGGAAGTAAGTAAAGAAGATTTGGATGTTGTTCAGAAAAATTTGAAATGTTAGATCCTATAGAAAATTAAAAAGAATTTGATTTCATCTATTAAGAAACCTCCTGAACTAGAACTGAAAACACTTCCTACACATTTGAAGTATGCATTCATAAGAGATTTATCTACATTACCTACTATAGTATCCTCAGAATTAACTTATGAGCAAGAACAACAGTTGTTGCAAACTTTGAGAAGATATAAAAAACCTTTTGAAGGGACATTAGCTGATATTAAAGGAATCAGTCCTTTGACATATCAAAAATATGTTGGCTTTCTTATATGTATTTCTACTCATTTTTTGTGATATTTCACTTTAAATGAAGTTTTTTTTTTGCAGGTGTGATGATTTTAGGTGTTTGGAGCCAAAGGAAGGAAAAAATGAGCGAATTTGGAGTATAAAGAGACAAAGGGGCCAAATCTACCTATCGAAACCGACCACGCCAGAATGGGCGTCAGCGGCGCCCATTTTAAGAGAGTATGGGATGATTTGAATAATTGAGCGTCGGTGGCGCCCTATCCAGCGCTGATGGTGCCCAAAGCTGACTTATGCCCAAATTCAATGTATTTGGATGGATTTTGAAGGAGTGCTTGGGAAATCTTTTAGGAAATTTGTTCTAATCAAATTTAAACTGCTTTTGGTGCCCAAATTCGGTGGTGTGAGTGAAGGGGAGACTGTTTCATCTTGTTCGGAGAGTGTGAGAGAGTTAGGGTTTGTTTTGGATTCCTCTCTAAGGAGTGTAGGAGGAGAAGGAAAGTGAAAGATTTCTTCTCCCTTATTCATCTAATGAAGGAATTTTGTGGAGTTGTAAAGAGAGAAGAGAATTAAAAGGAGCTTCAAGGGATTTTCTTGGGGAAGAACTTGAGATAAGTTGTATTTACTTCTTATAGTTGTATGACGTTGCTTTTAAATATAAAATCCTTATTTTATTGTATCTTCCTCATGAGTTTTGAGTAGATTTCTTTACCTTTCTCCTTGCAATGAGATGTGGTGATGTGATGATTTAGTTTGGTTGTGTTGAATTCATGGCAAAAAGTTGTGATGATTTTACACTTAGTGTTTCATTTACCTTCTAATCTGGTCAATTGAATTGTTAAGATTTGTTGTCAAGCATATGATCAAAAAGGGCTATGTATTCTACAATAATAGTTAAGATCACATTCAAATCTCATGGATGGCAAAGTTCACGGGGGTTGAATGCAAATAAATAGGGAAACATATTTTATTGGGCGTAGAATTGCAGATTTTAGAGTGACAGGCTAAAATCCCCAATTTTGTCCTAGTGTTTGCAAACTAAAGCAAGAGCTATCCTTCATGGGAATGGAAGTGGGAGCTCCAGAGTGACAGCCAGTATCCTCCTAGCCTAGCTATTGATTTAAGAGATAAACCAAGGATTAGTCATTGTTCTTTACAACAACCAAAACAGAGTAAAGAATAGGAATGCTCCTATTTGGCACAACACAATATCCTACTAATCTTTATCTTTCACACCACACAACATCATTGTAAGGGGGAGGATGTCTTCTCCATATTTGAAACTTGCAACACAAAAACTTAGTTCGGCGTTAGATAACTTGCTTAGAAGCTTAGTTAGTACTTTAATGAACTTGAATATTTAATCATCTTTATACTAAGAATGACTTCAATATTTTCATTACGTGCTTGTGAATTAGATATTGGCATTTAACACTACGTTTTGAATTTTAAACTTCTGTCATATTCTCTGTGGGATCGATAACCAGGACTCCACAAGAGATCTGCATTACTTGAGTGATATGTATACTTGCATTTATAACTACGAGAAAAGAGAAGATATAAAATTTAAATTAGAAAACGAGCATTTAGAAAGTCATGGCTAAGTTTCTAGCACTGTTGCCGGAGAATATAGAAACGGTAACAGTAAAATTTGTAGTACTTTAAAAACCTTTATTTCTTAATTTGCAATTGTATATGCTTAGTTGGTTTAAGAGTGTTTAGTGTGCTTTTGTATGTGTAGTATTGGATCTGAAAGATTAGTGTCTTTTGATTCAAAGTAAGAACATATTATTAGAAGAATTTGGAAGCAACAATAAGAATTTAGAAATTTGAACAAAATGACGAACAACTTAAATGAAAATGAACATCAACCTAGACCTTTAAGAGATTATACTGACCCTACATCAGATGAAATTCACTTAACCATTCAAAATCCTAATGTATTTGCTAATTCATTTGAACTTAAACCTGATATTATCCAAATGGTACAAGATAGTCACTTTGGTGGGACACTGAATGAAGATCATAACTTACACCTTGCTAGCTTTCTAGAATTGTGTGCTGCATTTAAATATCTGGGTGTGTCGAATGATGTCATTAGACTTGGACTTTTTTCTTTTTCACTATAGGACAAAGCTAAGGTGTGGTTAATTTTGTTAGAACTTGGATCTATCAGAACTTGGGGAGAACTATCACAAAATGCTTTGTCAAAATATTTCCCTCCATCGAGAACTGCTAATCTTAGAAACGATATTACATCGTTTTGTCACTTTGAAAAGAAATCAATATATGAAGCTTGGGAAGGATTTAAAGATCTCCTTAAGAAATGTACACATCACACTCTACCTGATTGGTTAATAATTCAAACATTTTACAATGGATTAGTGGGATCTCTTAGATCAATTGTTGATGCTGCTTCTGGTGGATCACTAATGTCAAAACCTTTTAAAGAGGCATATTCTTTAATAGAGGAGATTGCTACTAATAATTTTTAATGGCCCTCTGAATGGGTGAATCCTAAAAAAGTAGTTAGTATTCATGATTATGATGCAATATCCATGAAAGTTGCTCGAATTGCTGCCCTCTCAAAGAAAACAGATCAATGCAGAATGAACTATTCTAAAATGCCTCCGGTGTTAGAGAAAAATTCATTTGGACAATTAGTGGATTCTTAATCATTCTACAAAACCTTGAATGTTATAGATAATATACTGAACAATTCATATTCAAACTATTATAGTCCCAGTTGGAAAAACCACCCAAACTTAAGTTGGAACAATAGTAATATCGCTACTGCTAATTTGTAGTGGGGGAACACTCAGTGAACCCATTGAGAAATTTGAACAACTAGGGAAGCACTAATTATAGACATTTTTATCCTCCAAATTTTAATAGTAATTCACAATTTAAGGAGAAGAAATTATCTATTGAAGAATTAATTTTAAACATGGGTAGTCAATTACAAAGTCAAGGAGCAGAAATTAAAAATATGGAAACTCAAATGGGACATATAGCTACGATGCCTAGTAATAGACCTCCAGGAACTCTACCTAGTAATGTTGAAATCAATCAAAAAAATTAAAATAAATAACAATTTAAGGTGATTCATTTAAGGAGTGGAAAAGAATTGGAAACAATAGTGCAAAAAGAAACTAAAGATGAAAAAGAGAAGTTGAAAATTGAAAAAGGAAATTATCATATAAATTCAGATTTAGAATATTCACTTACACCAATGAAAATTACTATAGAAAGATTGTCACCTCCGTTTCCTTAAAGATTGAAACAACAAAATAGAGGTAAACAATTTTCAACATTTTTATAAATTCTAAAAAAATTAACATAAAATATTCCTTTTGTTGAAGCCTTGGAACAAATGTCAGATTATGCAAAATTTATGAAGGATATACTTAACAAAAAAAGGAAGTTTACAGATCACGAGATTGTTGCAATTAGTGAAGGGTGTAGCTCAATTATTCAAAAAAAGCTTCCTGGTCGGCAGTAAGAAGTTGAGTTGCCCATTGGAAGCTGTCGGCTACCATAATGGAAATCTCGTCATCTGCTTCAGAAAGGCATTTAATTTACGCGCGCG
>NEWO01000128.1:646577-745250 GCA_003013225.1 Phalaenopsis aphrodite | reverse complement strand
AAACTGATCTCATATCTTTCATAGTTCAAATGAAAGAGCACTACACCTCAAGCTATCTATCTATCATGATAGATTAACAGAAGACTTGAGGGTGAGGCTTGATCAAATAAATTAAAAAATATATGACATCCATTTGGTCTACGAAAACCATTTTATTTATAAGCCAACAAGTTCACTGATCCCGGTTGAATATAGTTGTGTAAATTTTATAAAGTTGACTCCGCTTTATAACGGTGGCTAAAACATGATGTGGTAATTTAGTAATAATAATGTTAAACTCTTAAGATTGGGATTCTATGAAATTATATGTACCATTATCAAGTAATATAAGACTTTCTGTTTAAGTCCCAAATATCGATCCAAAGGGGAATGTTTAAATTTGAAATGATAAATTAACTAGGAAATTTACAGCAATCAAACGAAATTACTGTCACTAATTTTGAATGTTTAAGATAATATTAAAGCTAAATTATTTACTACTAGCAGAATTTAAAAGTAGGTTTTAAAATTAATAAATGCTAAACTATGTTTATATGATGAAGTTTTCTAATATAAAAAAGAATCTTTCTCACTACAATGAGTTTTTTGGTGAAATGAGATGAGATAAATAGTTTAAATATGTATTGTGCCAAATAAGAGAAATTTTAATTCTCTGCCCTGATTCAGTATTATATAAAATCATTGGCTAATCTTAGGTTTAGTCTTTAAATCCATGGCTAGGCTAGGAGGATATTGGCTCCCAGTCCAGAGCTCCCACTTCCCTTTCCCTGAAGGCTAACTCTCGCTTTAGTTTTTAAATACTAAGATCGAATTGGGGATTTTTAGTCTGTCACCATAGAATTCTCCAATTCTACACCCAACAAAGTATATTTCTCTATTTAATTGCACTTAATCCCATGGACAAAATACTTTTTCATGGACTTAAATGTGATTCTCACTTTGTTGTAGAACTCTTACTCAATTTCCCGGATCATATGTTTCACAACATATTTTAATAATTCAATTGGCCAAATCAAAAAGTAAATTAAGAGCGGAGTTTAAAAACCATCACATTTTATTTAAAATGTTAACATTAGCACATCCACATTATCTCTTCATTTCACCATATCTTCGAGTAAGGAGAGAGATAAAGGAATCTACCCTGAGTTCATGAGAAAGATACAATAAAACACAAATTTTAAACAATTGTAATAAACAAACAACACTTATCTGAAACTCTTTCTCAAAGTAAATCATTTGTAGCCTCACTCAAGAAATGTAGGAAGAAGAAATCTGTCACTTCTCTTCCTCTCCAACACTTCTTAGAGAATAATTTACACTTAAACTCACCAAAAAAACTCTAAACTATAAAAACAATAACTTACTAATGATGTGGAGTGGCGTGGAATGTAGGTGTGTGAAGAGGAAAATTGAAATGAGTGGAAGAAGTTGAAAATTTGCGAGGGGGGGTTCTGATCAAATTTTGGCCCTAAATCAAGCCTAGTTCAGCTGTCCAATAGGCACATCCAATAACTCATCTAAAAGAGTTTGAATTCATAGAATCTTTGAGAAATAGGGCTTCCACCGACATAAGTGCCATCGACACCCATCCTGACATCGTCGGTGCCAATGCATTGCTAATTAATTCCAAAGTCCCAGTCTGGTGCCATCATCATTGACTCTTGTTCTGCATCCTTTCTGTAGGTCTGTGCCATCTGACGTCCTTTTAGCGCCGTCGGGCTGAGTAATTCTTCCAAATCTCCATTTTTGCTCCAAATTCTATCCTTTTTTCTTCTTTTTTTTTCTTCAAGTCCCAAATAATACCTTCCATTAAAGTGCAATATTAAAAAAAATTGGTATAAAATATGTATCTAAAAGCGCATATATTTTTAGTGTATCAAAATCCCCCAAACTTAAATGTTACTTGTCCTCAAGTAACTCTTTTACTACATAAAAATATGACTTTTGGTAAAGACTTTAACTTCTAAATTTTCATATCTTAGTTCACTAGATATAATAGCATCACTTAAGAAAAACTCAAAATAACTTCACTTAATACTAAATGTATAATAATATCGAACAGTCAAGTCTAAGATTTTTCACTTAAGAAAAACTCAAAATAACTTCAGTTAATACTAAAGGTATAATAATATCGAACTGTCAAGTCTAAAATTTTTTATTCTCTTATTCTTTTTTAAGAAAAATTGCAAATTATTCATATTAAATCCACTTAGAATATCCATATGAGAAAGAACTTCATGAAACTTTACTAGTAAATATGCTAATACTGAAATATAAGTTTAGAAAATGTAGACAAGTCTTCTTCTTTAAGTTGATTCAAGTGAAGCCAATTTTTAGTTAGGTATCTCCTCAAGTTTCTCCTCACATCTTTTTTCTTTTCTTTTTTTTCATTTCAAGATCATTCTTAATCCTTTTTCTTTTTTTTCTTTTTCGTTTCATTTAAAGATTATTATATCTGGATAGCCTTTAATGATTTTGAACTTCACTATCCTCTTCTTAAAGTTAAAAACTTTTTGCATTCCTTCACTTTATAAATTAATATTAACTTTAAAGATTTTTCATAAAGTTTTAATCTTTTCTTCTTACATGAATCTCTAAGATTTTTAATACTTCAAAAATACAATTTCCTTGACTCACAATAGAAACACATAGACTTATTCATCATACCAAGTAATCTTAATCTCTAAAATTAACCTTTATTATTTAAAAATTTTTCACTTAAGTTTACTATATATTTAGAAACATAGATATAGTTATCTAAAGCTACCCTCTAATATCAAAGGTCATGTTAAAATTTTTTAAAATATTTTGAACATATATCTAATTGAGGATAAATAAATTAAGTCTTTTTTTCCTTAAAAAGGAATTTTTCTTCCCCCCAAACTCAAATTTTTAAGAGATTTTAAATGAAGAACTGAAAATTTAAGGGTTATAGAGAACTTTTAGTAGATAAAGAAAAGACATACCTATTGAAGGTTCTGAATTGAAACTTAACTATGAAATATTGGAGGTGCTAATATGAAAATCTAAAAGACTTAAAACATTAAATAGCACATAATACATATAAAAATATGTTGAGAAAGAGTTAACTACAAATACATCCAACAAAGTACTAAAAACTAATAACTTTGAGCAGTTTCACAAATTTAAAGTTCACAACACAGCATACAACAAAAATAAAATAGCATAGTCCACAAAAAAAACATTCTCAACAAGAAAGTACAATTAAAAATAAACTAAACCAAAATCTAACTAAAGCATCACCAATCATCGTCTCCTTCTTCTTCTTCATCCACATCCAAATTCTGTTGCTGATATGGAGTAAAAACAGGGTGAGTAGGAAACTGAACTGAGTGATCACCCTTCATGAATTTGACCATTGATAAGCAGCATCATATTCGAACTTTTGTCTTTTTAAATCATTAAAGTGAGCATTTATGCCCTTCATATTTTCCATTCTATGATCCATTCTCAAACTATCTCTCTATTGGATCATCATTTGCTCCATAAGTTCTTGGATAGTAAGGGTACTAGAAGTACTTGAAATATAAGGAATATCCCTGGTCCTACTTCCAGATTCGTAAGTCTTTATATTGGCAGGCCCAATAGGTTTTAGAGGTTCAATCCTCTCCTCATCTGGTCTATAATCAATTCTTGTTTGTTCACATAGTGTGAAGATCAGGGCAGGGTGTACTAAACCTCTAGTAATCTCTCCAAAAGCAATATATCTAGTGTTCCTATAAATAATAAAGCCAACATCTATTCTTTTCATCTGCTGGATACAGAAGTTCAAGATGGCTCAATCCCTTGTAACCTCACTATAATGATTTGTTGGAATCATTTTTCAAGAAATAAAATAGTGTCATGCCTTAGATACTACATTTAATATAGAAAAAGGAAAGTTTACCTTAACTACATTCTTCACCTTCCAGGTTCCTCTTCCATCAGTAAGAAAATAAATTACCTCATCCAAGGACTCATTCGTAGTAGAAAACGATTTGTACTGGCAGCTATACACTTCTTCCAACTGATAAAATTCATTAATCTTCCTTGGAGTAAACTCAATCATTTTTCCTCAAACAAACACATAGTCTTCAGAAGTCTCCTTAAAATTGGTGTAGAACTCCATAACTACACCAATAATCACCTCGATAGTAAAGTAGCAGAAATTCTCGCACTGCCGAGCATTGATTAATCTCTCGACTTCTCCTTCCAGATTTTTAAATCCTCTATCTAGAATCACTTTTTTAGCTGTACGTAGACTATTGAAACAAATTTTGGCCTTGTAATTGACAAACTTTTTATCATCAAAATCTACCTTTGCTCATTCTAGCTTTCATTGTAAATCTACAAAAAATTGATAAAATCCAAATAAATTCCCAAAAATTCAAAAAAAACACAATGTGAAACATTTTAAACTTAAATCTACTAAGTAAGAGTTCTTCACTAAAGGATTTTCTCAAAATCTTACAAAAAATTCTAAAAATTTCAGATCTCGGCAATGTAAGATAAATCCTTGGTGAAAATAAAAAATTTTGAGATCCAAGTGTAGCTCTTTCTTAGGGAAGATGAAATCCAAACTTTGCTTGCCTTAAAATTGCCTCAAATCCAAACAATAGCAATCCTTAGGTGCAAAAACTGGAGGTTGAAGGTGACTTAACGAGTAAAAATAGTGTTTCACTTGTGCAAATAGCGAGGGCGCTGTTAGTGCCCATGCCGGCGCCGTCAGCGCTAGGGGAAAAAAAACTCTTATTTTGTTTTTTCAATTTTCAAATTTCTCTCAATTTACTCCAAAGTTTATTTAGTCTTTTTTAACTTTAATTTTCATCTAAAAACAATTCACGAACTAACATTTTAATAAACAACACCAAAATAACTTTTATATATGAAAACACACTTTTTACAAATACATTTTTCTAATCACATTTCTACATCTTCAAAGCAAACTAAATTATAATTCAGCTTTGAAATCAAGTCACAACACTACAACGTTGAGACTAAACTATGCACATAATCAAAGTTCTAAAGCAAAGTAAATTAAATCAAATCCACAAAATTATATTAAAACAAAAGTATTTTAAAATAGTAGAGAGTATATCTTCTTTAATTAATCTGCCTCTTCTTCAGTAATTTCTCCTCCTCTAATATCTCCCATAGACTGGTAATGGACATATAAATTGTATAAGGGTTGGTACAGGACCTGATCAATTGAATTTTTGTTGATCCATCCATTTTTATTGAACATCTGTACTAATCCTGCTTCAACTGTTCCTGTATGATCAAACTTCTCCTTCATTCTCCAATCTAGGTGATCAAAAAGGTAGTTAAGATTTCCTATTACATTTGTAATACTCTGTAGTTCTCTTTCTATTTTCTTCATTCTCTTCTCCAAAGATATTGAACTTCCAATTGCTGGCGGCATCAATGGTGCTGAAGCATGTGATGAATGGTCCAAAATACAATCTAATGCTTCATTTTCATTGCCTATATAATTTCCATCAATAGGAATCATGGGCTCCCAAGGTAGTAAAACTTTTTCCTAACTTTCATATGGAACTTGAGATTGAGTGCAAAGTAGGAAAATTGTAAAAGGATGCCTAAGTCCAAATATTGACCCATTCATGGTAATACCCATAACATATTTGAAAATAATTGACCCTACATCAATGGGTTTTTTCATTTGAATGTAATAGTTTAGAATGACCCTTTCTCTTGTAACTCTACTAATCTTCATAGTTGGTAGTATTTTTGCAGATATGAAGAAATGTCATTATTTTAAAGTTGGATTAAGCAACAAAGCAGAGAAACTAACGTATCCCTCATCTCTGATTTCTCAATTATCATGTTCTTCTGTCATAAAATTATATACTTCTTGCATCATATCTTTCGTAGGGATAAAATTTGTATAATGATAGATTAGAATGTTTTCTATCATATAAAAATCATTAATTCCAGCCGGAGTAATGGTATAGCCTTACCTTGAACGAAGAAAACTCCTTAGGTAATTCCATGTAAGTTAGCATAAATCTCTTTTACTGTGGGTACTACAACTACAGCGGTAGTGTAGCACAGAACTTTCCAACGCCTCTGCACAATGATTTTCTCGATCTGTGAACTTGGATTACTCACTCCATTATATACTTCTTGCATCATACCTTGAAGTATTTTTGAAATTAGAAGCCATGGAATTCAAACTTAGGAAGTTTCTGGACGTCCAAGTTAGTTTCTAGGACTTTAAAAATACCTCTCGGCGGTTATTATAGAGTGAATCCCACCAAAGTCCACCAAAACTATTTAGCACGTGGAAAATGCTCGGGACGCCGTCGGTGGTCCCGATGGCACTGTCGGCACCATGGTCCTTTAGGCGGGTGCCGTCAGCGCCAGCGGCCAAATTCACGTCTGAAATTTTGGTTTTAATTTTATGACTATCCTAGTAGTTTTGGTTTTTATATAGAGTGAGATCATTGTTTAACATGTAAGCTCAAGGAAAGAAGTATAAAAAGGTAAATGCAATAATTTAAAAGCGTACCTACCGATTTTTCTCGTTCTTCTACTTGAAAGGTTAGTTCTTGCAAGGTGTGTATATAATTTTGCAGGGAATTTAAATTCAGGAGTAGATGAAGGTTTAGCTACCA
This sequence comes from Phalaenopsis aphrodite, assembly GCA_003013225.1. Lineage (NCBI taxonomy): Eukaryota > Viridiplantae > Streptophyta > Magnoliopsida > Asparagales > Orchidaceae > Phalaenopsis > Phalaenopsis aphrodite. Next base: position 738,615 of record NEWO01000128.1, on the reverse strand, counting down.
AACCCCAAGTTATGACTTTATTGAATATCAAAAGATCCTGGTGGACGGTTGTAGAACAAAAATATGACAAGTCTAATTTGCCCTTCAGAATATCCAATAGATTTTAAAATGCTTGAGGCATGACCCTGGAACACTTTTAAGATCACTTGAAATATTTCGAGTTCATTTTAAACTTATCATATTGTTCCATTAATCATCTGAAGTCGAAATGTGACTAACCCGTTGCTCAGTGAAACTTGACAATTTAATTATCGTAAGGATAGGATACCCAATTAATCAATTGATCATTTAAAAGTTATGTGAGTGGGCGCCCCTAAGGCAAGTTTAAGTCATTTAAGATTGTGGTGCCCGCAATTAAGATCAAGCTTTTAGTGTTTAAAAATGTTAATTTCCAATCATGTTATATTCTAAATTCAATCAATTGAGTGTAAACATCGACCCTATGTCATTACTAAGCCCTTAACAATCATGATAGGTGGAATGGTAATTATCAAAATTTTTATTGAAGTGATATATATTCTTATTAAATGATCACATCATCCTCAACTTTGGGCTTAAGAAAAGTAAACTATCATCTTTCTAGCTTAAACCCATCACTTATGAATCATTTGATCTCAATTGACTTCCAAGTCATAAAAATTAGAAGAATTATGATTTTGTTGATGTTATGCAAAGGTGGTGAGTGAGTTTCTACCTTTTAATCCCATTGTATTTCAATCATCTAAACATGTTCATTAAGATCAAAATTTCCCATTTTCCCTTGGTTAATCCTAAATTTTGATTAAAAAACCCAAATCTAAAATGACTATTTTTCTCTTGTGGTACTTTACCTCATAACTCATTAAGCACAACTCAAATGACTTGAGCATTCAGAGTGGCATATCCATGAGTTAATTGAAACATCAGATGAGAATAATGTTGTTTTTTTTAATTTAATTTAATTTAAATAATTTTTTAAATTCATGAAATAGGGTTTTCAAAATTGATTTATTTAACTATCCAATATAGATTTTTTATTTATGAAAAAATTATTAGAGGTTTCATTAGATCAAAGAAACACTTAGGCAAAATTTCATGATTTTTTGAATTAAATTTTTATTTTTGTTATTTAATTTTGGATCGATTTCAATGAATTAAATAAATAGCAAATAATTTTTTAATTACCAAAATTATTTTTATATTTTTATTATACTTCTCTAAGTTCAAAAAACTAAAGAATCAAAATTTGTATTTTAATCATTTTTAATTTCTTTATTATAGTTATTTTAATGAGGAACTAAGAAAAATTCACTTTTAAGCTTTTAAAATTTATTTTTAACTTAGAAAAACTTAGTAAGAATATCCTAATGAATTCTAAGTGATTAAGTAAAGCTTGCACACATTTTAAACTATTTTTTGTATTTTTGAAAATTTTGATTATTTTAATTATTTTTAATTCAAAATACACTTTAAAAATGACATGTTTTCACAAAAATAGATTTTATTTTTATTAAATGCCCCAGATCACAAGGAACTCAAAAAACTATTTTTGACGATTTTTCTAAGCTTATTTAATTTATTATAATTATTTTTGTACAAAAATACAAAGTTTCTTTAAAAATTAATTTTAGTGCTTAAATTAAGCCAAATATTTTTAAATTTTTACAATAAGTAAATATGATTTTTATGCACAATGTGGATTTGATTTTTTCAATTTTTGATAAGTATATAATTTGCATAAATTGACACAAGGTATATACATTTGCTTAAATATAGAAATGTACAAAATAATTCAAAACATCATATTATCTTTCCTAGACTTCTCTAACCACAGGAAATCTACTAAAATTATCCTCAGAATTTCCCAAATGATATTTTGATTTATATAATTAAAATAAGCCAAAGTGGCCACCCTGGCTTGAAAAATAGGGCTAAAAGCATAGAGATGCCTTCTATCCTTGGAAAAATCAAAGAACATCCCCTTTGTGATGAGGAATAAACCTTAGAATTTTCAGGACATGATAAGCCATATTTAATAATGGAGAATTGAAATACCATATAGGGTATTTAGTTAATTAAAAATCATATGATTGGCAAATAATTTTTATTTTTTGTCCACATCATTTTCCTCTGTTCACTAAGCACGAGGGTATTTTTCTTTTATTTTTATGATTTATTCATGCAAAGATATGAATTTTTAAAGATATAGCATTTAATTTCATTCATAAAACCCCTATTTATCTACTTATCCAAGTGACGCTGATTGGATCATAAGCGGCTCCAAAAGATGACGCGGCGCACTCCCATTCGTTGTGCTTTCCACCTAGGCATGTCATGCAGTCTACGGTTCACGCACCAAGAGTCTATCTGGCTTGATCTCCTAGATCCATTGGATACATGCACAATCAGACGACACTGGTCATCGTCCCCAAGTGACCTAACTCATAAACTGTCCACACTTAAACCATAATATCTTTGCCTAGACTCAACCAAATCACATGGGGTTTGTTTTTAAACCTTCATCTACTAAAAAAGAACACATCTATATGGTTAATCTAATATTAAATGAAGCCATTACTCATGGAGAATTAAAATAAGCTTGGGTTAGGGTTAAATCTCAATACCTTTGTCTGAGAGGACAGGCCTCAGTCAGATAGTTGTGGTAGCTTTGGTTGATTCCAAAGAACCTTCAGATGAAGTCATGTGCCCTGGTGAAATGACTAGGTCTGATTTTGACCAAGGTGGATTTTAGGTGTTGGTCTAGAGCTATCCCAGAGGTTGTTTTAAAGGGGGCTTTAATGGGGAATCAACTCCTCTTGCTCTAGGGATTGTGTGCGCACAATTAATTTGAGTTTAGTGGACTATGGAGAGATGTTCTGATTTGAGCTAAAAGTTTGAGCTCAAAATTGGGCTCTCACAGTGGCAATCAGAGGGGGAAAATGGTTGGCTTAAACTGAGGAATGCTTGGAGAGTCTCTGGTTAGATTTTGACAGAGTTTCTCCAAGGATTTAGAACACCTCTCTTTTGGTCATGGAGAGGAAGTTTTAAATAGAAGGGCCTAGAGTGGAGCTCAGGGACAGTTTATGGGTGCAAAGTGTTGCTTAAGTGGAGGGCTGAGGAGATCTAAATAGCAGTTAAGGTGAGCTGTCCTCTATTGTTAAAACTGGGTTAGATTTTGAGGTGGTGGCTAATGGCTTTAGCATTTTCTAGTGAGTAGGGTGGCTGGCTAGAGTAGGGGAGGTAGTCAGGTGGTCATGTGAGCTAGGGAGAGAGTTAATTACGATTAACCCTCATGGTTTGTCATGATGGAGGAGATTTCTTGGTTAAGGCCCAAAAAAGGGATGAAATCCCTTAATTTAGGGACCCATTGGTGCATGGCTCACTTGGGTGGATTTAAGGTGGTTTGACCTGGTCCAAAGAAGGAACTTATTGGTTGTGGGGGTCCTTGGTTGACCAATTTGCTTTGATTAAGTCAATTTAGGTAAGAGGATGGTCTATTTGGGTCAAGTGGCTTGATGTGGGTTTTGCGCTGAGCTAGCCATGCTATTGAGCTCAATTGATTTAGTAATTTTGTGTGGGTAATTTTCATGAGGATTTAAGAAAAGATTTGGAGTGATTTTGAATTGGTTTGGAGGTTCGTATTGGAGGATTTTGGGCATTTGGTCAATTTGGGGGTGTTGTGTTAGACTTGGGTTTAGGTTAGGCTAAGGTTGGGTTAGGTCCAAATTAATGGTCCATAATGGTCTAGAGGAATGTCATAAAAAGTTTTCAACATAAATTGGGCGTCAATTTTGGGGTTAAGGCATTCAATTTGGTAGAATTTTAAGACATGGCTAATTTGGGGCAAATTTGGGGATTTTTAATGTGGGTTGAAATTGAGTGAAATTGAGGCTTGACCAAGGCCAATTGAAGGTCAAATTTGATGTGTAGGGTTGTTAGGAATAATGTATTGTTGAAATTGGGGTAATTGAGTGGATCATATGGTTTAATTAGGTGAGATTAAGTCATAGGGTCAAAATTAGGGGTAATTTGGATCAAAATTAAGCTCAAAGAATGGGTCAATTAAGCTTAGATTTGGTTTGAATTGATCATATGAAAGATTAATTAGAATTTAGAATTTAAATTGGGGAGGGTTAAGGCCAAATTTATGGGTATGTGAGGTGAGTTTGAAGAAATTGGGCCTTTAAAGACAATTTGGGGCTTTTCGGTCAAAGTGGTCCAATTTGCCAAATTGGGTTTAATCAAAGAGTCCAAATTTGTTTTGGGGACATTTGAAATGATTTTGAAGGTTTTGGAAAAGTTTGGGCTACCAAGAGTATTTTTGTAATTTTTGGCAAATTTTAGGGTATTTTGGTAATTTTGATTTTGGAATTTTTGGATGGTTTGGGCAATTTGGGTAGTTTCAATTGGTTTGAAATGATTTTTGAATAAGTTTGGGTGTTTTGGATGAATTTGAGAATTTTGGTCAAATTTAGGGTTTCAAGGGCATTTGGGAAATTTGGGTGGATCTTGGGGCAAAAGACCAAGTTGGATATTTTCGTAGAATGGGGGGGCTAACAACCTTATATGAGTTATGGACCAATGAAATCCCCATTTGGGTCCTTTATGTACTGGTCTTAACTAAACCCTATCCTAAGGTCACTGGGTCTAAGGGACCATCTACATGTGTTTCCCAAAAGATCAAGGGATCAAAGTCAACAAATTTGGCTTTTAGAGTTGTGAGTGAAAGTGGGTGCAAGTGAGTGCAAGTGAGTGAACTAGCTCCAGACCAACACCTAGGGTCAACCTTAAGGCCAAGAAGTCTTATGAGGACTCCCCTTGAGATTCCTCTATAGTGGCCCCATCTATTAAGTACTAGAGGTTAGGACCTGTATATGGAACTTCAAGTTAAGCATAAAAAAGTTTAGAGTTTCTAAAAGTGAGGGTTCCTTTTCTAGTTTTCTAGGAATAGTCAACAAGTAAGTCCTATAGCTAGACCTTAGGCCACTACAGAGGGAAAACTAAACCTCGGCCAAAAGTGAGGCAACACTTCCTTAAAAACGTAAAGATCCTAGTAGTTTCACTACTCCTTGTGCGATAAGTGAAAAATTTTTCGAAAGAGCCTTTTGTGATTTGGGAGCCAGTATCAACCTCATGCCTCTATCAAATTTTAAATGATTAGTAATAGTTTCTGTAACTCCTCAATTAGCTGATCATTCGATTACTTATCCTAAAGGAGTTGTCAAAGTTGTTTTAGTAAAGGTTGATAAATTTATATTTCCTGTGGACTTTGTTATGGTAGATATGGAGGAAAATAAAGAAATTCCTATTATTTTGGGAAGACCATTCCTTGATTCTAAAAGAGCAATGATAGATGTTCAAAAAGGAGAGTTAATTATGAGAGTTAATGATCAAGAGGTAACATTTAATATTTTGAAATTAACGAAATATCCCTCTATAGAAAAAGATGATGAATGCTTTCAAATTGAAATTTGTGATTATTTAAGAGACGAATATTTTAAGGAAAAGTTTGAAGAGAAAATGGAGAATGAAGATTTGAAAATTAAAGATGGCAATGAAATGGAAGATGATCAAGATGAGATAGATAATAAAAAACTTGATTATGTTTGAGAGAGATTTGAAATGTTAGATAATACAGAAGATGATAATAGAAGTCTAATTCCATTTATTATAAAACCTCTTAAACTTGAAATGAAAATTCTTGCTGATCTTTTAAAGTATCTGTTTTTATGAGAATTATCTACCTTACTAGTTATTGTATCTTCGGAAGTAAACAATTTACAAGAACAAAATTTAGTGGATACATTAAAAAGATACAGAAAAGTTTTTGGTTGGACTTTAGCTAATACTAAAGGAATCAGTCCTTCGATTTGTATGCATCAAATTTTATTAGAAGAAAAACATAAACCTAGAGCCGGTCCGCAAAGGAGATTAAATCCAATGATGAAGGAAGTAGTAAAGAAGGAAATTTTAAAATGGTTAGATGTTGGAATTATTTATCTGATTTTAGACAGTACTTGGGTAAGTCCAATTCATTGTGTTCTAAGAAAGGAGGAGTGACTATTGAAATGAATGAAAGAAATGAAATAGTACCAACAAGACAAGTCACTGGTTGGCGAATTTGTATTGATTATAGAAAGTTAAATGCCACCAAAACAAAATATCACTTTCCCTTACCTTTTTTAGATCAAATGTTGGATAGACTAGCTGAGCATAAACATTACTAGTTTTTTTATGGATATACGGTTATCACCAATTCCCTATTGCTTCTAAGGATCAAGAAAAGATAGCATTTACTAGCCCTTATGGAATTTTTTCTTTTCAAAGAATGTCCTTTGGATTATGTAATGCACCTGCAATATTTCAAAGATGTATGATATCAATTTTTAGCAATCTAATCGATAATGGAATAGAAGTTTTTATGGATGATTTCTCTTTATTTGGAACTTCATTTGAAGCATGTTTAAATAATCTAAAAAAAGTGTTAGAGTTATGCGAAAGAACAAATTTAGTTCTAAATTAGGAAAAATGACAATTTATGATTGCAGAAGGAATTGTACTTGGGCATAAAATTTCTGAATATGGCATGGAAGTAAACCCTGCAAAAATTCAAACTATCAAAAAACTATCATCTCCTACAACAAGAAGTTTTCTAGGATATGCTGGTTTCTACATGCGATATATTAATGATTTTCCAAAGATCACTAAGCCTCTATGCAAACTTTTAGAAAAAGATAGAAATTTTGATTTTAATGAGGAATGTTTAAATGCCTTTGAATTATTAAAATAAAAACTAATCATTGCTCTGATAATAGTTTCACTTGATTGGGAGAAGCCATTTGATTAATGTGAGATGCTAGTGATTATGTGATTGGGGTTCTTTTAGGGTAAAGTTCTGATAAAATATTTAAAGTTATATACTACGCTAGTAAGACTCTTAATGATGCTCAAATTAATTATACCATGACTAAAAGAGAATTATTAGTAATTGTATATGCTTTTGAAAAATTTAGGTCATATCTAATTAGGACTAAATGTATAGTGCATACATACAATTCTATCATCAAATATTTGATGCAAAAGAATGAAGCTAAACCATGATTAATCAGATGGATACTTTTGATTCAAGAATTTGATTATATCATCATAGATAGAAAAAAATCTGATAATCAAATAGTTGATCATTTAGCTAGACTGGAACTAGATGACTTATCTTACTTTGAAGAGGAAATATTGGAAACTTTCTCAGAAAAACAACTTTATAATATTAAGGAAAGGAATTTACCATGGTATGTTGATATTGTGAACTACCTTGTGAGTAATATTTTACCACCTAAATTAAAAATGCAACAACATAAAAAATTTATATATCATGCCAAATCTCACTTTCGGGATGAGCCATACTTATACAAACAATGTAAGGATTTAGTTATGAGGAAATGTATACCATATGAAGAAATTGAACCAATTATTCAAAGATGTCATGATTCAGAAATTGGAGGACATTTTGGAACTGATAAAACTATGCATAAGATTTTACAATCTAGATTCTATTGACCTACTATTTTTAGGGATGTTTATAGATATATTAAAATGTGTGATCGATGCCAGAGAGTAGGTAATATTTCTAGAAGAAATGAAATGTCTTTAAATTTTACATTGGAAGTTGAAATATTTGAAGTTTGGGGAATTGATTTTATGGGACCATTTATTCTTTCATTTGGAAATTTATATATATTGGTTATTGTAGATTATGTATCAAAATGGATAGAAGTAATAACATTACCCAAATGTGATGCTCGAAGTGTTTCAAAATTTTCATGAAAAATATTTTTGCAAGATATAGAATGCCGAGAGTAATATTTACTGATGGAGGATTCATTTTAAAATAATTTGATTCAGAGATTGGTTGAAAAATATAATATCAAACATAGAATCTCTACCACTTATCTTCCCCAAAATAGTGATTTGGCAGAGGTATATAATCGTGAAATTAAACAAATTTTAGAAAAAAAGTATAAATCCACATAAAATGGATTGGTTTGTTATATTAGATACTGCATTATGGGCATATAAGAATGCTTATAAAACTCCGATAGGAATGTCTCCTTATAGACAAATTTTGGAAAAACATGTCACTTACCAGTAGAATTAGAGCATAAAGCATATTGAGTGATAAAAGAATTGAATTTCAATTTAAAGAATGTTGATGAGAAAAAATTATTGCAATTGAATGAATTGGAAGAAATTAGAATTGAATATTACAATAATTATAGGATTTATAAGGAGAAAATAAAGATATGGTGTGATCGGAAGATTATAGTAAAGAGATTTGAACCTGGACAGAAAGTTTTGCTATATAATACGAGATTGAAATTATTTACAGGGAAACTAAAGTCTAGGTGGGAAGAATGTTTAAAGTTAACGGGAATAGGTTAAAACCTCATTCTAAGGGATCTTGACCAAGTTTTAAAGAGGCTGTAATGTTGAGTCAACCTGATTAAAACTAAGTTGGTCGAGCTGATAACATTAAGTTAAGCGCTTTGTTGGAGGCAACCCATAGTTAACTTTAAGATTTAGTTTTTTTTTTAATTGTTATTACTATTAGTTAATTAAATATTTGAGTCCTACTTACACATAAATATCATAAAATAATGATTTTTATTGGAGAGAATTGAAAATTTGGAAGATTTATGGCCAACACAAATTTTGGAGCATTTTTATTATTCTGACGCCGACGCCGCCAGAATGGGCGCCCATGACACCCTATTTGATAATGCCAACCTATGATCGGGGGTAGAGTGCAGACAGTGCCCAAACCAGCGCCTACGATGCCCATGACCATAAACAGTTATCGGGTTTGAAATTTCGATTTTGGCGGAATTTGGCGAGGTTTTCACCTATAACTGCCTAAACTCAATGTTTAAAACCATGAACTCCAGAAAAATGATAGGATATATCCAAAATTTGCATCTTATGGCTTCCAACTTCTTAGAAACTCCAAGATTTAGAGTGTTCAACAAGAGAAAATTCATCAGTGTTGAAGCGCAACGCTTATTCACTAAGGTTCTGATAAAGATGAGGTTAATCAAGGAGAGAGGCTTCAAAAATCATGGTATGAATGATCCAAGTACTCGAGTAGAGGATTTTATTATGTAGAGGTGTTGAGAAGTCTTATGTTACACTACTAGCGCTGTAGTCGTTTTTGTGGTTAAAGAGTTTTACGCTAATCTACATGGGATCAACCAAGAAGTCATCTATGTGAGAGGCAAGTTTGTACCATTTACCCCTTCAAAGATTAACGACTTATTTATGATAAAGAATGTGACAATCTACCATAATTCAATTTTTGCCCCTACAAGAGACAATATGAATGAGATTTACCGATTTCTGACGAATGAAAATGAAGACTTGCAGATAAGAGACGATAAGTATGTAAGTTTCTCTACTACATTATTAAATCCTGTGTCAAAGCAATGACATTTCTTCATATCTACAAAGTTAATCCCAACTATGAAGATTAGCAAATTGACTAAGGATAGTACAATTCTAAATTATTTTATTCAAATGGAGAGATCTATTGATATTGGTACAATCATTGTGAGATCTGTCTGGGGATTGATTATACACAGATCTAAATATGGGCTTAGACATCCTTCCACCATATTTCTTCTCTGCAGCCAGTCATCAGTGCCATATGAAAGCTGGGAGAAAGTGCTTCTTCCTTGGAATCCTCTTGACCCAACTAATCTGTATGATTGCCAGCAATTGGAGGTGAGAATGATATGAGCATTATTGTAGATCAACCATCTTAGAGTTCACAGCCTATCCTACCCTACTTTCCTGAAAGTTCACAGTTGGTTCTAAAGAAGATGAAGACATTGGAGAAAGAGGTATGAAATCTTATGAATGTAATTAACAATATCTTAGAGTTATTTGATTATCTAGATTGTAGGATGAAGGAACAGTTTGATCACACTGAGCGTATTGAAGAGGGTCTGATACGTTTGATGAAGAGAAAAGATTTGATTTCTGAAGATTCAATTGATGAGTTTCTGTATCGCCCCTATTACAATTGTTTGTGCACTACCAATCCGTGGAAGATAATAGAGAAGATGATAGTAGTGATACCAATGAGGAGTAGTGACTACATTTGATATTTAATATTCAATATGTAGTGTTAGAACTTTACTAAGCTAGGTGTGATTGGTACTTAGATTGTTTACTTTACGATTTCAAACTTATTATGCTTGAGATTTGTGTTTATGTTTAGCTCTCAGTGCTAGAATGTTGTGGTTGTGTGCACGCTAAAATTTGATGTGGCATAGTTTGTTAAAACATATGTGGTTTTGTGCTATAGCGTGTATGTTTGTAATTTGGATTTTATGTTAAAAAAGTAATGTTTTGTGTTTTTTGTGTAAATTCATGTTAATTGATCACTTTATTATTATGTTTGATGCTTAAAAAGGTCAATTAGATGCTGATGTGATTTCAAAACGATCGAAACAATGGAAAAAAAAAATTTTGGGACCAAGAAATCTGTTTGGCGTCGTCGGCGCCCAAAACCCAAAAAGCCTGGTTTTGCCTTAAAATTGCGAATTTTACGTGAGGACCCACCTTTTTACCCTTTTATCATCTTCAACCTTTAGCTAGGGCTGAAAACTCATAATAAGGATTGCTTGCATCGCCATTTGGAGAATTTTCAAGGCTTAAAAGTGCGGATTTCATCTTCTTTAGGTAAGAGCTCAACTCTAAACTAAAATATTTTTTATTTTCACCATAGGACTCCCTTACATTTGGAAAATCTGAAATTTAGAGTTTTTGTGAATATTTGGAGAGTATCTATGGTGTAGAAGTTTGTACTTGCTAAATTTGTCTTTGGAGTTTATTATAAGTTGATTTTGAAGTTTATTTAGAGTTATTTTCAAATTTGTAAGAAATTTTCATATCACTCCAAGGATGAGTAAGGAGAAGAGGAAGTTGGATTATGATTAAGGAAATTTTGTTAGTATTAAAGCCCAGTATCAATTGAATTTAAACTTAAGCAATAAGAAGTGTATATAAGATCGGGCGTTTGAAAATCCGGGCGGAGTTGTGGAGCAGTTAATAGCGGATTTGAAGTGGAAAATATTTTGTTATTTTACTGGTGATGCAATCTTGGGGATAGTCCAAGAATTTTATGCAAATTTATTGAGGACTACAGAAGATTAGGTGTATGTTCGAGGAAAAATGATAGAATTTATCCTGGACCGGAATAATAAATTTTATCGGTTGAGGAATCCTGGTTTTTGTGAGTATACATCATTTGGAACTATGGATTCTAACTTGGATGAGGTTATTGCCTTTCTTACTGATGGGAAAGAAAACTGGAAAATTAACCAAATTGTCGGCGCAATTTTATGTTAGAGGAAATGCCCGTAAGAAGCTGTCGTTCATCGGAATTGAAATCTCGTTGCTCGCTTTGGAAGGACATTTAAATTTACTTATATATTTAGTTTAGGAAAATATGAAATCAAACTGACCTCATATTTTAAATGAAAGAGCATTGTACCTCGAATTCTGTATCTATCCCGAAGGACAAACACAATACTTGAGCATGAGACTCGATCAAATAAACTAAGAAATATATGACATTTGTTTGATCTGTGAAATGTTTGTATTTGCCAATAAGTTCCCCTATTTAATATAAAGGATTAAATAGAGTTTATATTAAGCTGGGTTCGGACATGCTTCCTATAAGGTCAAGCCCCTATAGTTAATTACATCTTAAATGACCAAAGTCACCTAAGAAGACTCTGGATAAAAATCAAGAAATATTATCTTCAAGGAGTTTCAAAGGGTGGGACTTTTCAATGAGATCAAACGTAGAGGTGTGAAAGGGGATTGATTCAAATTTGGAACATTTTGTTGTAGAGTTCAAAGGAGGAAAAACTAGAGGATGTCATGGATCTAGAGGAGAACCTCGGTGACTTCTCAAGCTATCCTAATATTTAGCTTCAATTTTGAGGAGAAATATTTAGGTGTTTCATCTTGTATATTTTATTAGTTAGGGCTTACATTCGTGTGAAACAATCACACAAATAGCCTGGAATATGTGAGGGTTTAGGTAGTGACGAACGACAACCTCGGAATCCTAATATGAGTTAGGGCTTATATTGTATAACAGGGCTATACAAAGGCCTAAAGATAAGGTGAGGATTTATGTTGCATAAGCAAGCAACCTTGAAGTCTTGTGGCTTTTTTGCTTATATCTAAGGAAGGAAGATTGGTTTAGCTGGGGAAGACAAGTTTTGCTGTTGAAGATGGTCGTGTTGCCCACCATGCTAGCTCCAAGCTCCTTGCCGCAACGAGTTTGAGTTTTCTAGTGTGTCAAGTTATAATTTCAAATCAGGTGGCCCTATGGTTGAAGTTCTTTAACTTTTATGGGGGCATATTAAAGTTGGTCAGAGCAACACCGGTTAGGATCCTACGATTCTCTCATTCTGGCACCACTATTTTCTATTTGATTCATTTAGTCCAAATGAACTTACTAAACTCAACTTAATGAGTTCCATAATTTCATTTAGACCATGAGAAGCCTCGTTAGCAACCGTAGGTTACCTCCTCTGAGGAATTCCCGATCATCCGATAGAGCGTCTTATTTTAATTACAATTATAGTTTTTGTTTGATGTTTGTTATTAAATTTTCAGTTGGTTTTAGTTTTGGTTTTAGTTTTGGTTTTGATTTTGGATTTGGTTTTCATGCAGGGTGATATCGTTGTTTAGCATGCGAGTTTATAGGTATAAAAGCATAATATGAAAGTACAAGAAAGACAAAGTTGAAAACTGTTAAAGCGTACCTGGCTAGTTTGCTTGTTCGACCAATTGAAACTTAAAATGCATGTCAGGGCAATTTATATAGAGGCAAAAAGTAAGGTTTTGGTAGTTTTTCTAACCCTATGTCATATCTTGGTGGGTCCTTAGGAATTTAATTACGGATGATTTTGTCAAACAAAACATATTAAGTTTAGTAGATCTTCAAGATATCCAACAGATATAGAGAAAGAAGCAGGTTCGTGCTACTCTCTCGCTGCCAGGTCGAATATCCTGAGTTCTTTTAAACTTATCATGTTGCTTAATAAATCATCCTGTAAATACCCTCAATGCTCAATGAGCTTTGATATCTCAATTATCCCTAAGAATAGTTTAATTATCACTTGTGATTCCATTTAATAATTATGTGGGTGAAGACCCTCAAAGAGGCAAGTTGGTGTTGTTGGAACACTTAGCCAAATTTTATCCTTAATTAGGCTTGTAGTGTTTGAAAGATGTTTTAATTTTCAATGATATTTACTTTTCTAATCCTCTTTTAAATGAAACTTGATTTAGCCTAAGTCACTACAAAGCCCTTAAGATTTAAGTGAGTGTCTTAATTAGTTTTGAAAAGGTTAGATTTTAGGTGTCCATAATTCATGATTTGAATTTTATTTGAAAATCAAAATAGGGATATTAAATTGATTAATTATTAGCTTCAAAAGTCACACCCCTAAGCCCAAGGTTCATTTTATTTTAATAAACTTCCAAATTTTACTAATTTAGAAATCTATTAACTTATCTTTCTAATTAAGAAAGTGAGGTTGGTTTCTACCAATTAACCCCTTGTGTTTCAAACATTAAATAAATTGATTAAGATCATAAGTTACCCATTTTCCTTCTTGAATTAAGCCTAAATGTTAATTAAGGCTAAATTTTCAAAATTACACATTGGCCGCTAAGGCTCAAACACTTCATAATTTGTCAAATTCAATTCAAATGACTTTGAAATTTGTATCCGACCTCATTCATGGGTCAATTAAGACATCAAAGGAGAAAATGTGAATTTTCAAAATTTATTTTATTTAATATAATTATTTTTATACAAAAATAGGATTTTTCAAAGAAAATTCCTAACTTGACCAAGGTAAATCCTAATTCCTTAAAATTTTTACAGGAGGTAAGTCAAGACCAGAGAAACCTTTGGGCGAGATTTCATGATTTTTTTTTTGGATTTTATCTTAATTTTAAGAATTATTGTAAGTTCTGGGGTTTTTATTAAATATAAGAATTTTAAATGGGGAAAATTAAGTTTTGTATTTTAGAAAAGCCACCTTGAGGTTAGAGAACACTGAGAATAAGATTTTATATTTTTTTTGAATCTTATTTGATTTATTGGATTTATTTTAGTGAAAGCTTATTTTTAGCCTTTAAAAATTATTTTTAAACTTTGAAATTCCGTTTCTTTATTTAGAAAATCAAGAAAAATATTCTAATTGTTCCTAAGTGATTAGGAAGTAATTTAGAACATTTCCATGAGTTTTATTATTTTTGTGAATTTTATGAATTTTTAATTATTTTAAATATTTAAAATAGACTAAAAATCAAGTTTTTATTTTAAGTATCATTTTATTTTTAGAAAATACCCCTGATCACAGAGAACTCAAAAATAAGTTTTCATAAATTTTTGAGTTATATTTTGATCATTAAAAATCATTTTAGTGCCAAAAAAGATATTTAACTTGAAAAAACAATTTAGACCATCAAATGTACTCAAAATGCTTTGAAATTTTTATGGGGAGTTCTTTAGATCTTAAAAAATAGCGGAGATCAAAAATCAAGTCATTTTGATGTTTATATTTTCCAAAATTAATTATCTTAGTGATTTAGTGTTTGTGAAAATTAGGTGCATTTTAAATGACTTGACTCATGAAAAATTTTCTTAAAAGGTTCCCTGATCATCATAAACCTTCCAAAATTTTCTTGGAATTTTCTAATCAACATGCTAATTTTCATGATTAATTTAAGCAAATAATGTGCATAAACTTGAAAAATATAGATCTCTGTCTAGAGACTTTCAATGACTTTGGAAAAATTAGATGATGTTTCCCTTAAGAGAGGATATAACATGTTAAAATTTCAAGCCATGGTGAAGTGTCAATATGCATGGAGAATCAAAACATTCAAATCAGTATTTAATTAATTAAAAATAAAATATTCATCAAATAGACTTTAAATTATTTTCAAATTGTTTTCCTTTGTTTACTGAGCAAGTTGGTATTTTTATTTTATTTTTGTGATTTTTCTACACCAAGATATGAATTTGTGAAGTTAGGGGTATTTAAATAAATAAGAAAAATCCCTATTTATCTATTTAAACAGCACGATGCCATGTAGATCCTAGGAAGCTCCGAACTCCACGTATGGCGCTCCCATTCGACGTCGCCATCCACCTCTGTGCTGACTTGGCCCGCGGTTTATGTTCCGAAGCACTGTCCAACTTGATCTCCTCTATCCATCTGATACACGCACGGTCGGAAAGCTCCCCGTCATCATCCCCGATAGAGTGATCACGTGACCATCCACACTAAACCCTAAGATCTCAGCCTAAAATAAACCAAATCAGTTCAGGTTTGATCCTATCGACTCGTCTAAGTGAGAGGAATATATCCATATGGTAATCATGTAATTAAATTAGGCTTAATTAAATGGAGAGTCAAAATAGGCTCAAGAGAAGGATAAGTTTTATACCTTTTGTCTAAGAAGTGAAACTTCAATCAGAAGGTCTTGGCACGTTCATTGGTGTTCAAGGAGACTAGGTATTAAGTCTCTTGTTGTGGTGTAAAAAACTAGGTATGATATTGACCATGCTCGATTTCAGGGGTTGCTCTAGAGCTATGGTGGAGGCGATTTTAGACGGTAATTTGATGGGGCTTTATCTTCTCTTATTGTTTTGAAGGTGTGGGCACAAGCAATTGAAGTTTGGTGGAGTTATCGGAGATGTCATGTTTCTGCCCTAATTTTCAAGCTCAACACAAGGGGAATCAAGGCAGTGGAGTGATTGGAATGGGCTGTGGAGGTCTTAATGAAGCTCTGTGAGTGATTTGGGAAACTCTCTCTGAGAAAATTTTTAGCACACCTCCCATGGCCGTGAAGATGAGTTTTTATAAAAATGGTCATGGGGTGGCTCTCAGGGCACAAGTTTGGGTGCATTGTGGTGCTTAGGTGGAGGGCAGAGGAGCTCTACCGTTTGATTTGAATGAGCTGGTCTCTAGGTTTGATTTGGGTGAAGTTCCATGGGGGTGGCTCTCATTTTGGCCATTTTCTGGCCATTAGGTTGGCCGGCCAGCCAAGGGGAGGTAGCTAGGAGCTCATGGAACCTAGGGGAATATGTCGCAGCAACTTAATGGATTGAGCATTAATTTTGGCAAAAATATCCTAAGCTTAAGAAAAAATGGAATGAAATCCCTTAATTTAGGGGACCTTTGGTCCATGGCTTAATTTAGGTGGTTATATGGGTTTTGGCTTAGTCTTCGGGTCTAACCAATGGCTGAGGTGGAGTTAATTTTATGACTTTGGGGTAGTTAGGTCATCTTTAATGCATAAGTTCAATGTGGGTTCAAGTGATCAAAGTTTGGGTTTTGGCTAGGTTAGCCATGTCAAATGACCCAATTAATTGATAAAAATTGTGTAGAAGATTTTTATGAAGATTTTTGGTGAAGGGTTGAAGTGATTTTCAGTTCAATTGGTAGGTCAATTTGAGTGATTTTTTAGATTTTGACAACTTGGGAATGTTACGCTAGACATTGGTCTAGGTTGGGATAGCCTTGGGGTAAGTCCAAATTGAATGGTCAACATGATCAATGGAGGTGTTGTGAAGATTTTTCATGAAGGGATGGAGTGGAAATTTTGGGGTTAAGGCCCCCAACTTGGTGAAATATTGAGACATGGTCAATTTGGGGCAAATTTTGGGATTTTGGACTTAGGTTAAAATCAAATGAAATTGAGGTCCTACCAAAGCCAATTGAAGGTCAAATTTGATGTGTAGGAATGTTATGAAGATTTTTCAACACAAATTGTGGCCAATTGAGTGGGCTGTGGGTTCAATTTGGTGGAACCAAGTCATGGGGCCAAAATTTTTTGATCAAAATCAAAATTGGGTTCAAATTATGGATCATTTAGGCTTGTATTTGGTCTTCATTGGTCATATGAAGAGTGAATTTGAGTTTAGAATTGAAATTGGGAAAATTGAGACCAATTGGATAGACATTTGAGGTGATTTCGAGAAAATAAGGGCCTTTAAAGGGCAATTTGGGGGTTTTGATAAAGGATATTTAAATTGGCCAAATTGGGCCACGTGGTAGTTGAGGAAAATGAAATTGGGAATATTTGGGAGGTTTTGGGAATTTTTGGGATTTTATAAAATTTTTGGAATTTTGGGCCAAAGAGGGGTATTTTGGTAATTTGGCCAATTTGGGGATTTTGGGTAATTTGGGTGTTTTCAAGGTGTTTGAAACAATTTTCGAACAAGTTTGGGTATTTTGGCTTGATTTGGAGATTTTAGCCAAATTTGGGGTCCCAAGGGTATATGGGTAATTTGGGGGAATTTAGGGGCAATAGGATAGGTTGGGTATCTTGATAGAGTTGGATTGTCAACCACCATAAATAAGTCATGGATCAATGGAAACCCCATTTTTTGTCATCTATGCAGTGGTCTTAGCTAAACCTTAACCTAGGGCTAATGGGTTTAGGGAACCACCTATAGGAGTCTCCCAAAAGTATCAAGGGACCGAAGCCTAGAAATTCTAGTTTAGTGTAATGAGTGATTGTGAGTACAAGTGATTGTAAGTAAGTGCCTTAGCCCTAGCCCAACACCCAGGGTCAATCCTAAGGTCCAACAGTCCTAAGGGTGACTCATCTTGAGTTTCCCCCATAGTGACCCCACCTAGTAAGAGCTAGAGGTTAGAACAAAAATATGGAACTTCAAGTTGAGTAGAGAAGAGTTTCAAATATCTAATGGTGAGGGTTCCTTGTCTAGTTTTCTAAGAATAGTCAATAAGAAAGTCTAGACCTTAGGCTACTAAAGAGGAAAAACTGAACCTCAACCAAAAGTGAGCTCAACACAAATGTAAAGGATAAATTTTCCTGCTTCTATGTTGAATGTTGCATCTAAGGCCTAGCATTACTTTATTTATGTAAAACTACCGCCTATTTATCATCACAGTGAAGTTACTCGAGATAGAGCCATCTTGAATTTTTATATTCAAAGTTCAACAATAATTAACATTGGGGAAATTATTTATAAGAGTATTCAGATTATTGCGAAGGGAGAGACTACAAGAAGATTAGGACATCCTACCCTGGTTCACACATTATGTGTATTATTAGGTTTTGATTTTGATATTAGTGAAGAATGGGTCCATCCTTTGAAGCCTATTAGCAAAGCCAACATTAATACTTATGAAGCTCATGTGGGATGGAGATCAGGGAGTATGAGTGGTGATGACCCTTCTACCCCTTCTGCTAGCCATGATATTCCTTCTACTTCCAGGACATATACTCTTTCTATCGTTATGGAATAGTTGATGATTCAAAAAGGTTACATTGAGAGGTTACACAATCGGATCATTGGAATAGAAACAAGGAATGTGGTCAATGATGAGTACACCAGGAAGAGGGTCGAGTACGATATAGCTTTTCATGATGCTCAAGTTAGATTCATGAGGGGAGATTTGGGTGTGATCTTTTCTACTTGTCCTTGCTATACTTCGTACCAGCCAATTGACGACCTAGAGGATGCCAAAGGTGAAGATGACTGGTAGTTTGTTGTTTTTGTGTTTGTTTGTTGTGTTTGTGGTAGTTTGTTGTGATGAGTGGTAGTTTGTTGTGCTTGTTTGTTGTGCTTGTAGTGTTTGTAGTTTATGTTGGATCAGTGATCATGATACACCAAAAATATATTCATTTTTAGACCCATATTTTATACCCATTTTTGGTGATATAGCACTTTAATGGAATTTATTTTTTATGTTCTCATGCAAGTTCTTGATTTTTGGGACTTGAAGAAAAAAGGGAGCAGAAAGGATGGAATTTGAATAAAAATATAGATTTGGAAGAATTACTCAGTACCGACAGCACCAGAAGGACATAGGACGGTGCAGACCTATAAAAAGGATGTAGAACAAGAGTCAGCGTTGACGGCGCCATTTGACAGAGACTTGGGAATTAATTAGTGGAGCACTGGCACTGACGGAGCCAGGATGGGCGCTGACGACACTTATGTCGATGGAAGCTCTGTTTCTAGAAGATTCGATGAATTCAGACACTTTTTGAAGAGTTGTTGGATACACCTATTGGAGAACCGACCTAGGCTCTATTTAGGGCCAAAATTTGATCAGAAACTGCCCCTCTTCGTACCATTTCAAATTCTTCCACTCATTTTAATTTTCCTTTTCACACACCTACATTCCACGTCATTCCACACTATTAGTTAGTTATTATTTTTATAGTTTTGAGTTTTTGTGGTGAGTTTAAGTGTAAATTCTTTTCTAAGAAGTGTTGGAGAGGAAGAGAAGTGAGAGATTTTTTCTTCTTACATTTCCTAAAAGAGGTTACAAAGGTTTTTCTTTGAGAATGAGTTTCAGATAAGTGTTGTTAGTTTATTATTGTTGTATGAACTTTCTTTTATATATGAAATTTATGATTTGTTGTATCTTTCTCAAGAAGTCTGAGTAGATTTCTTTATCTTTCTCCTTACTCTGAGACATGGTGAAATGAAGAGATAAAGTGGATATGCCAATGTTAAAATTTAAAATAAATTGTGATGGCTTTTCAACTCCACTCTTAAATTACTTTTGATTTAGCCAATTGAATTGTTAAAGTATGTTTTGAAACATATGATCTAGGAAATGAAATATGAGTTCTACAACAGAGTGAGATTCACATTTAAGTCCATGAAGGAGTATTTTGTCCATGGAATTAAGTGCAAATAAATAGGGAAATATACTTTGTTGGGTGTAGAATTGGAGATTTCTAGGGTGACCAACTAAAAAACCCTAATTTGATCTTAGTGTTTAAAAACTAAAGCGAGAGTTAGCTTTCAGGGGAAGGGAAGTGGGAGCTCTAGAATGGAAGCAAGTATCCTCTTAGCCTAGCCACGGATTTAGGGACTAAACCTAAGATTAGCTATTGATTTTCTATAACACTAAATCAGGATAGAGAATTAAAATTGCTCTATTTGGCACAACACATATTTAAACCATTTATCTCATCAAATTTCACCAAAAACTCATCGTAGTGGGAAAGATGCTTTTTCATATTACAAAACTTCATCACATAAACATAGTTTAGTAGTTATTAATTTTAAAACCTACTTTTAAATTCTACTAGTAGTAAATAATTTAGTTTTTATAGTATCTTAAACATTCAAAATTAGTGATAGTAATTTCGTTTGATTTCTGTAAATTTCCTAGTTAAGTTATCATTTCAAATTTAAACCTTCCCCATTGGATCAATATTCGAGACTTAAATAGAAAGTCTTATATTACTTGATAACAATACATGTACTTGCGTAGAATCTCAATATTAAGAACTTAACATTATTATTACTAAAATACCACATCATGTTTTTGGCACCGTTATAAAGCGGAATCAACTTTATAAATTGTACACAACTATATTCAACCAGGATCAAGTTTTTGGTGTCATTGTGGGGAAGGTAACAGTAAATTAAATAGATTTAGTAAATTAATAAATTTAGATATACAAATATACAAAAATACAAAATATAAAAAAAAAATTAAAATCAAGAAATAACAAACACACACACACACACACACACACACAGATATATATATATATATATATATATATATATATATATATATATATAAGATGTTGACGGCTGGAGAGGGAGCTCTGCTAGGGTTTCTGGCAGGATGAAGGATTGTGGCTGCTGCTTCAAGCTGGTGGTGGTGGAGTTTGCCCTACTGGTTGCCTTTGGTGAACAAAGAGTCACTGGTTGATCTCCTTTTACTGCTCCTTTAAACCTTTATTTGGCACTGTTACATTGGTGGCTGTTGTTCCACTTTCAGCTCATTTCAGTGGCACTATTCCATTGGCTTCTCTTTCTTCTTTGTTCCACTAATACTAGGGGAGCTCTCATTTCCCCTGGCTTTTAGGACTTATTCTTTGTTGAACTCCCCTTGAGAGAAAACTCCACTGGTCTTTCTTGCTTGCTGTCTCTCTGGGTTTCAGAAGTGGCTCTGCCTATTTTTTTGTTTCCTTTTGGATAGCTTTTTACTGTCTAGCTAAACTACAAGCTCCTGCTTGTTCTAGAAGGGTGATGGCCTCTTCCATTGATATTTCCACAGATTCCCAATGGACAAAAGCAACCTATGTTGGTATGGTTGGAAAATCAACTGATACTTTACAAGATTATGACCTTTTGGTATTCCCACAGGAATTCCATGATGCTGCTGCTGGAAAAGGAAGTAGTCCTTGTATTCACCCTCTTGGGTCTAAAGAAGGAGAAACAGCTATTTACTTCACTACCAAGGAAACTGATGCATTAAGGGAAGAGGTTAACTTCCCTTTAGTGGGCAAATTTCAACTAGGACATCCTAAAATGGAGCTAATTAGAAGTTTCTTTGAATCACTGAAGTTTATAGGAAATTGGAAAATTGGGCTTTTCCATGGGAGGCATCTCCTAATCCAGTTGGCAGCTGAGGAAGATTATGCAAGATTTTTTGCTAAACAATCTGTTAACATTGCTGGAACAAGTATGAAAATTATCAAATGGACTCCAAGTTTTGATCCTAATAAAGAACCTTCTGTGGTCCCCCTCTGGTTCAAATTACCTGGCCTTCCACTCCCCTACTTCAAGCTCAATGCTTTATTTAACATTGGTAGAGCATTAGGCACACCTCTAAGAGTGGATGCTCCCACATATAATAAGGTCAGACCTGGCCTTGCTAGAATTCAAGTTGAAAGAGATATCACACTCCTTGAACTGAAGAGAATTTGGATTGGTTCTGATGCTGAAGGGTTCTACCAGGACATAATAGCTAAACATAAACCTTACTATTGTCCACATTGCAAGATGTTTGACCATACTGTAGAAAAATGTTACAGATTACATCCCCCAAACAGGAAAATGGCAGGAAGAAATCACACAGTTACTAAAAGAACTGTAACTAATGCTGCAAGGGGTCTTGCTAAAGAAATAATGTTAGAAAATAGAAAGGAAACAAATCAAAGGCTGGAAGAATCACCCCAAAGAATTAATGAGGTTCCACCAGATGCTGATCCTCTTGGAGAGTTATCTGAACCTAACCGCCAAGTTGACATCCCACTACACAGACCAATCAGAAAGGAAGATATGAAAATCACAATTATCACACCTACATCCCCTTTACAAGCTAAGAAGGGGAAGCAAATCATCACAGAGATACCTGACAAAGCTCCAAAGGAATCAATCATTATTGAATTGAAACAAAACATTGAGGAAGATTGGCAAATTAAAACAGCAAGGAAAAGAAGAAAACCAGGGATAGAAGTGAAAAAATTACAATCAGGGGTACACTCTATGAAGGCTGAAAGAGCTAGGAAAGGTTCTCCAAATCTTAGAGGAAGAACCAGATCAAGATCCCAGCCTTCCCCACACCCTCCACTTCATGATTAATCTACTTTGTTGAAATATAAGGGGAATGGCCCTCTCTCCCTAAAAGGAGTTTTATACCTGAATTTTAAATACAAATTGTGGTGTATTGTTATCCTTGAACCCATCGTTCACAAGAACCCTCAAAATCTGATTAAAAAGTTTGTTGGTTTCACCCATTTTGGGAATACTAACAATAAAATATGGATTTTTTTGCAGAAGAGAAACCAACTCAAATATTCTAATTGATCATCCACAATTTGTCCACCTTTCATTCAATATGATGGACATAAGGGTGAAGCTACCTTCATTTATGTTGGTTGCACAAAGGATGCTAGAAAGGAGCTATGGAATAGGTTGATTAACATCAGCCAACAGGTGAACTCTCCATGGCTGGTGGGGGGAGACTTCAATTGTATCACTTATTCTACTGAAAAATTTGGAGGAAGAGCCCCAAATCTTGCCACGATGAACACCTTTAGAGATAATATCCACAGGGCTGGTCTCTTTGATCTGGGTTTCAAGGGGCCTACTTTCACTTGGAAAAGGGGAGGTATTTGGGAGAGGCTTGATATAATGTTGGTTAATGATGCATGGCTTAACCATTTCCTCCTCACGTTTGTCACTCATCTTATTCTTGTTGGCTTAGATCATAGACCTATACATATAAGCATTACTTCAACTGATAATTATAACTCCTTCCCCCCCTTTTAGATATCTTAACATGTGGGCCTTTGTCAAGCTAAGTTTACATTGCTGACCTATGGAAAGGGTTTTCCCATCCTGACCCCTTTGTCAAGCTAAGTTTACTGCGAATCAAGATTGTCAAAGCCCTCAGAAGTTGGATCTGGGAAACTTTTGGAAATGTGCATGCCAAAGTCCAGGAGGCTAAAGATAAAGTCAAAAATTTGGAGCAAGGAGGACAGATTGGCATTGAGGAGGAAAGAAACTGATGATTGCTCAGAACAACCTTCTTAGTGCCATTAATTATCAAGAAAAATTCCTTAAATAAAAGGCAGCTATAAATATTTTCACTGATGGGGATAGAAACACTAGATTCTTTCATGCCTATATTAAATAAAAAAGAAAGTGCAACACAATCCATGCTATTCAAAATGCCAATGGCCAGTGGTTACATGACAATACTGATATAGTTAATGATGTTATAAGTTATTACAAAGATTTGCTAAATCAGGATCAAAACTTCAGACCCTCTATTGAGAAGGCACACTTCCTTGCTGAACTGAACTACACCGCTAGCCTCAAGCTTACTTGCATCCCCAATGAAAAGGAAATTTGGAATGCAATCAGCTCCATAGACAGCAATAAATCTGCTGGCCTTGATGGCTTTACTGCTGAATTCTACAAGAAGTCCTGGGAAATTATTATGGCTGATGTTATTGCTGTTGTTACAAGTTTCTTCCAAGGCAATAATCTTCCAAAGTACTTTTGTTCCTCCACCACCGTACTGATCCCTAAATCTGATATACAATAGAATTGGAACCATTTCAGGCCTATCTGTTTGACCACTGTCATTAGTAAAACTATCAGCAAAATCATTGTGAATGGGCTACAACCTCACCTGGACTCTATAATTAAACCCAACCAAACAGCCTTTGTGAAAGGCAGGTCCATCATTGATAACACTCTTCTGGCTCAAGAACTATCATAGAATTTGAACAAAACTTGTAGAGGGGGCAATATGGTATACAATCTAGACTTAAGGAAAGCTTATGATACCATAAGCTGGGATTTCATATTGGAAGTTCTTTGTGCCAGAGGCTTTAACAGTGAATTCTGTCACCTGATTAGGAGGTGGCTACATAACAATGAACACTCCATCTTGATAAATGGGCAAGGGAGGGGTTCTTTCACTGCTGCTAGAGGATTAAAGCAAGGGGATCCATTATCACCCACCATCTTTATACTTGTCATTGATTACTTATCCAGAATGCTTGATGAAGCTTTGCTGAATCACAGTCACAACAGATACGATCATAGATCCAACATTGCCATTACCCATTTACTGTATGCTAATGACATAATGGTATTCTCCAGAGCTAGCAAAAATGCTATTAGAAAAGTTTTCCAGACACTACAAAAATTCCAAGCTCACTCAGGAATGTCCTTCAATCCAGAAAAGTGTCAGATGGTCTTCTCTAAACATGCCTCCTCTAATCATAAACATTGGGCATCTGAATATACTAGCTTTACAACTTCTCAACTCCCAATTAAGTACCTTGGGGTGCTTCTTATCACTAGAAGAACCAAACAAACTCAATTTGATGAGGTATTGAACAAAATTTCTAGTCTTCTCAATGGGTGAACACAGACCTTCTTATCTAATGGGGGAAGAGTTACTTTGTTAAAGAGCATTATCACTACCTTCCCATCTTATATACTGCAAATGACTACCATTAAGAAAAGCACCCAAACCCAGTGGGAGAGAATTTTTAATAAATTTCTGTGGTCAGGTCAAAAACAGCAAATGCATTGGGCTTCCTAGAGAAAAGCTGCTAAACCTCAAATTGCTGGGGGAATTGGCTTTAAGGATCTTGATCAACTCCTTCAAATTAATTTTTGTAAACTCTGAATTAAGTTTTGAATCCAAAATTCCTTGTGGACAAAATTCATGTGGGGTAAGTATTGCAAAGATCAGCACCCCACACTGGTCCTAAGGAAAATTGGTGATTCTAAAATTTGGGTGAAAATGTTGAAAATCAGACATATTGCTGAAAGCAATTACAGTTAGGAATTGGGCAAAGGTGATATCAAGTTTTGGCTTGACAATTGGTGTCCCAAAGACTGGTTATCCCCCATTACCAATATTTACAATAGTGATTTGAAAGTGGTTGATTGCTGGGATGGTGATGAATGGTCCCTGGTAAAGTTATCTGATCTTCTGCAACCTCACTCTATTATTAAAGTGGCAAGTATAAAGTTTAATAGAAGTACAACTGACAATGTTTTGTGTCAAACTACTTCCCACCAAAGCCTTACCAAAGTCATATACTCCAAAAGTTTCAGTTGGGAGAAAATACCATGGGGTGATTATATATGGAATAAATTCCAATCCCCTTCTATGTCTTTTCTCTGTTGAAGAATATTTCATTAGCTGATCCCTACAGATGACATTCTCAAGCTGAAGGGATTGAGGGGTCCCTCTAAATGTTGGCTACGTAAGAAGGAGGAGGAAACTCTGAATCACTTATTCTTTGAATGTAATTTTGCTCAACTGGTTTGGAAACAATTTTTGAATCAGTTGACAATTGATGGAAAGAGTTCACTTATGATAGGCTTGTCAAGTGTTGGTTTTACTGGCAGAAAAGAAAGTATGATGCTATTCCTTTTACTATTGCTTGGTTCATTTGGATGGAAAGAAACAAGGTCAAATTTGAAGAAGCTAATCCAAATGTTGGGAAAACTGCTAGAAATTGTTTAACTTACCTTCATAAGATGATCAACTGGAAAAGATTTCCTAACATCTCCAACTCTTGTACACTTATCAATTCTAAACATATTCGAGTTATCAGAGTCTACTGGAAAACCCCAAAACATCCTATTGTGAAGAATAACACTGATGGATGCTTTACTAAAAATGAAGCTGGAGTGGGAGGTATTTATAGAAATCATTTGGGTAAGTGCCTGTTGTACTTCTATACCCCAGTTTTGGCGAATGATGCCACTGAGACTAAACTCATTGCTGTGTATTGGGCAATCAATCTTGCCACTAAGGCTAATTGGAATATGATTTGGTTGGAAGTGGACTCTGCTATAATTATTCCCCTTTTAAATCATGAGGATGAGACTCCCTAGCCTTACTCATACTGGCTAGATAAAATCAGAGATCTTACTAGTAAGAAACAAATCCAGTTCACTTTCATCTATAGGGAAGGAAATCAGCCTACAAACTGGTTGGCCCAGCTTGAATCTCATTCTAATGAGACTGAGGTTGCTGTCAACCCTCCACCAGCTCTCCTTTATCTGCTGCAAGGTGATACTCTAGAGTCCCTCACTTCAGAATTGCCTATAAGGACACATGATTACAGTTGGGGCAGATGCAACTTTACATTTATTTTCTCTCTGTATTGAGTCATTGTAGTTTTTCTTTTTGGGGGGATCTCTTGTAGTCTTTAGCCTTTTTTGGGGGATCTCTTGGGTTCTTGTATTGAACCAAAAAGAGGAATCCCCAGTTTCCTTTTTTGATGTTTGTACTAGTTGTTTACTTCAACATGTAGGGAGTCATAAGCAACTCCTTCATCAAATAAATAATTTTATATATATATATATATATATATATATATATATATATATATATATATATATATATATATATATATATATATATATATATATATATATATATATATATATTTGTATACTTAAGACTATTTTTAAGAAATTTTTCTTTGCTTATTATATTTGTTTATGTGAAATATTAGATCTGAAGGTTTACTACCTTAAGATTCAAAATTAGAACATACTATTAGAAAAATTTGAAAACAACAAAAAGAAATTAAAATTTTGAAAAAAAATGGTGAATAACTTAGATAATCAAATAAATGAAAATCGACAAAGACCTTTAAGAGTTTATGCTAATCCAACAACATAGGAACTTCACTTTACTATTCAAAATTCTGATGTTGCTGCTAATTCATTTGAACTTTAACCTGCTATTATCCAAATGGTAAAAAATAATCTGTTTGGAGTAACACCTACTGAAGATCCTAACTTACATTTTGCTAGTTTTCTTGAAATTTGTGCTACTTTTAAATATGACAGAGTGTTTAATGATTTTTTTAGGCTCACACTTTTTCCTTTTTCATTAAGGAATAAAGCAAAAGCTTGGTTAAACTCATTAGCACTTGGATCTATCAGAACTTAGGGAGAACTATCACAAAAATTCTTGGCTAAATATTTTCCATCCTCGAAAACCGCTAAGCTTAGAAACAATATTACATTTTTTTATCAGTTTGAAGGGGGACCAATATATGAAGCTTAGGAGAGATTTAAGGATCTCCTTAGAACATGTCCACACCATGCTTTACCAGATTGGTTAATAATTAAAACTTTTTACAAGGGATTAGTAGGATCACTTAGATCTAGTATAGAGCTGTTGCAAGAGGATCTTTAATGTCAAAACCTTTTGATGAAGAATACTCTTTAATAGAAGAAATGGCTACTATTAATTTTCAATGGCCCTATGAATGGGTAAATCCTAAGAGAGTAGCTAGTATTCATGAATCCAATGTAATGTCTATTTTAGCATCACAAATTGCTGTTATATAAAAAAAGATTGATCAAATTGGAGTGAACATTCTCAAATACCACTAGTATTGGAGGCCAATTCACTAGGATGGATAATTGACACTCAATCATCTTATGAAACTTTGAATGCTATTAATAATCGAAATAACAATCCTTATTCTAACTATTACAATCCTAGGTGGAAAAATCACCCTAATTTTAGTTGGAATAATTATAAAAATTCAATGAACCCCTCAGAAAATTTAAATAATCAAGGAAATCCTAATTATTGACCTCATTATCCTCCTAGATTTAACTTTAACCCTAACTGAAAAGTTAAGGAAAAGAAGTTAACGATGGGAGAGGTAATGTTAAATATGGGAAATCAAATATAAAATCAAAGGGCTGCTATAATAAATATTGAAACTACATTAGAACATATTACTACTGCACTTAGTAACAGACCTTCAGAAAATCTTCTGAGTATGGTGAAAGTTAATCCCAAAGATCAAAATAAAGAAAAATTTAAAGTAATTCAATTATAAAGTGGAAAAGAAGTTGAAACAAGAATCCAAAGAGAAACAGAAGTTGATGAGGAGAAGGAACAGATGGAAAGTGACCATAATGAAAATGAACAAACACAAGTTCCTTTAGAAAAACCATTGCCTTTGTTTCCTCAATGACTAAAATAGAAGAATAAAGACAAAAAATTTACAAAATTTTTGGAAATCCTTAAAAATTTAATGATAAACATTCCTTTCATTGAGGCTTTGGAACAAATGTCAAGTTATGTGAAATTTATGAAAGATATACTAAACAAGACAAGGAAGTTCGTAGATCATGAGACTGTTGCACTTAGTGAAGAGTGTAGCGCTATTGTATAGAAAAAACTTCCTGAAAAGTTAAAAGATCCTGGTAGTTTTTACTATACCTTGTGCAATTAGTGAAAAGTTTTATGAAAAAGTCTTATGTGCTTTAGGAGCAAGTATCAATCTTATGCCTCTGCCAATTTTTAAATGTTTAGATTTAGGAGAGATTTCCCCTACTACTGCAACTCTTCAGTTAGTTGATTGATCAATCACTTATCCTAAAAGAGTTATAGAAGATGTATTAGTAAAAGTGGGAAAATTTATTTTCCTGATAGACTTTATAGTATTCGATATGGAGGAAGATAAAGAAATTCCTATTATTTTTGGGAGACTGTTTCTTGCAACAGGGAGAGCTGTGATAGATGTGTAAAAAGAAGAATTTATAATGAGAGTTAATGATCAAGAAGTAAGATTTAATATTGCAAAAGCTATCAAATATCTTGCAATAGAAAAAGACAATGAATGTTTTATGATGGAAGTTGTTGATTATCTAAGTAATGAGCAACTTAAGAAAGAGTTTAAAGAAAAATTAAAGCAAGAAGAATTTAGTGAAAGTGAGGATGAAATAAAAGAAGAAAATTTAGATTATATTCCGGACAAATTTGAAGCTTTAGATTTGTTGGAAAATGAAAATAGAAATCTTATTCCTTCAAGTATTAAACCACCTGATCTTGAACTAAAAGTATTACCTGCTCATTTAAAATATGTATTTTTAGGAGATTCATCTACATTGTCTGTCATTATATCTTCAGAGTTAATTGAAATTCAAGAACAACAATTAATTGAAATGTTAATAAGATATAAAAAGGCTTTTGGATGGACTTTAGCAAATATTAAAGGAATTAGTCCTTCAATTTGTATGCACGAAATTTTATTAGATGAACAATACGAACCTAAAGCTGATCCTCAGACGAGATTAAACCCAATAATGAAAGAAGTTGTTAAAAAAGAAATTTTAAAATGGTTAGATGTTAGAATTATATATCTTATTTCAGATATTTCTTGAGTAAGCCCAATTCACTGTTTTCAAAAGAAAAGAGGAGTTACCATTGAAGTAAATGAAAAAAATGAATTAATTCCAATAAGATAAGTTACTGGTTGACGAATTTATATAGATCATAGAAAATTAAACTTGGCTACCAGGAAAGATCACTTTCCTTTACCCTTTATAGACCAAATGTTGGATAGATTGGTTGGAAATAAATATTACTATT
The DNA here is from genome assembly GCA_003013225.1 of Phalaenopsis aphrodite. Taxonomy (NCBI): domain Eukaryota; kingdom Viridiplantae; phylum Streptophyta; class Magnoliopsida; order Asparagales; family Orchidaceae; genus Phalaenopsis; species Phalaenopsis aphrodite. The sequence goes on along the minus strand of NEWO01000128.1, from coordinate 708,859 downwards.
TTTTAGATGGATATACCAGTTATCATCAAATTTCAATTTCTCCTGAGGATCAACACAAGACAACATTTACAAGCCCTTATGAAACATTTGCTTTTCATAGAATTCATTTTAGACAATACAATGCACTTGCAACATTTCAAAGATGTATGATGTCCATATTTAGTAATTTGATTGAGCATGGAATGAAATTATTTATGAATGATTTCTCTGTGTTCGGAACTTCATTTAAATTATGCTTAAATATTTTAGAAAAAGTTTTAAAATTATGTCAAAGAATCAATCTAGTACTAAATTAGGAAAAATTTCAATTTATGGTTGTTGGAGGAATTGTACTTGGGCATAAAATTTTTGAAAATGGCATGGAAGTAGATCCTGTAAAAGTTCAAGTTATTGAAAAATTACCACCATGAACTACGGTCAGAGGGGTAAGAAGTTTTCTAGGACATGCTGGTTTCTTCAGGCGTTATATAAAGAATTTTTCAAAAATAACGAAGCCATTATCTTAACTTCTAGAAAAAGTTTCAAAATTTTATTTTAATGAGGAATGCATAAAAACATTTGAATTATTGAAAGAAATTATAATCACTACACTTATAATAGTACCACCTGATTAGAAAAAATCATTTGAAATAATATGTGATACTAGTGATTATGCTATTGGAGTTGTGTCAGGACAAAGGCACAAAAAAGTTTTTAAAGTAATATATTGTGCTAGTAAAACTCTAAATGATGCTCAAATTAACTACACTACTACTGAAAGAGATTTATTAGTTATTGTCTATGCTTTTGAAAAATTTGGACATTACTTAATTGGAACTAAATGTTTAGTGCGTACAGATCATTCTGTTATTAAATACTTAACGTAAAAGAAGGATGTTAAACCAAGGTTAAATAGATGGATACTTCTATTGCAAGATTTTGATTTTTCTATAGTTGATAGAAAGGGAAATGTCAATCAAATAGCTGATCATTTGTCTAGACTAGAAAAAGAAATATTAACTAATTTTGTAAACGAAATTTTAGAAAATTTTGTTGATGAAATATTATATAGTATTTATGAAATAGATACACTGTGGTATGCCGATATAGTAAATTATATTGTAAGTATTATTCAACCACCATATATTAAGAATTCATAATTAAAGAAATTCATATATGATTCAAAATTCTATTTTTGGGATGACTGATACGCCTAAAAAATGTTCAATTTTTCATATGCTTTTAATGCCTATATTTGGTGATTTTGTAATGATATTGCACTTTGAAAGAAGTATTTTGTATATTTTTGGTTTCAGGTATAGAAAATGAAGTTTTGGAGAAAAAGAAGCAAAAACGGTGGAATTTGGAGCATAAATGAGCAAGAAAGAAAAATAGTTCCTGACACATTTCGACATGTCTTCCTATATTTAATCTCATTTATAATTCTCACGCATTTTTGAATGAAATTATACTTTAAATAAAGGTTTTTTATGATTATTTTGTAGTTCTATCAGTTAGAAATGCAACATAATTGAAATGGGGTGAAACAGAGCTAAAACAGAGCGAAACAAAGCAAAAGGTGGAGCTGCGCAGGGTGGGCACCAACAGCGCCAGATCCGGCGTCGGTCGTGCTACAGAGTAGAAAACAATGTGAAATGGGCCCCAACAGCACTCGTGATAGTTTGGATGCAATGTTAGGTGAATTTCTATAAGATTCAATGTATTTAGAAGCTTTTTGGATGGTTGCTTGAGGCGTCTCTTGGGAAATTCATCCCTACACAATAATAGAGTGCTTTTATGTCAGAAAAAGTGGTGTGTGTGTGAGTGAAAAAATGTGGAGAATATTTAAAGATCTTAGAATAGGAGTAGAAATATATATTTTTACCTTTTTAGAGAGATTGGTGAGGGGATTTTGAGAGAATCTGTAAGGGAAAGTTCTAGCATTGCATGGATCAGCAGGAGACTTTGTGGGAGAGATTATCATCTTTCTTTCAAGAGGAAAAAGCTAAGTATTGTGTTCTTCATTATCATATGATTTTGTAAACACTTATCTAATAGATTTGCTTTGATTTAATGAAGTTTTTCATTGTATTTTCCTCGTGCTTTGTGATGTGTTTCTCTTACTCTTTCTTCTTATTAGGAAATAGTGGCATGAGAGAATTATGCTATTGTTTTCCTTTTACTTTTCTTTTGCAATGAGTAGGATTCATGTTTAAGATTTTGGGATGCATGCTAGAATAAGTTTTAATTATAAATATGATGGTTTTTACTTGCACTTCATTTACATTACAATAAAGATATGTTGTAGCGTTAAAATTTGTTGTAATCACATTAAGACCCAAAAGGGTGGTGTAATTCTCAACAAAGTGGAACCACATTTGATTCCATGAAGGAGTATTTCATTCATGGAATTAAGTGCAAATAAATAGGCAAATATATATTGTTGGGCGTTGAATTAAAGATTTTAGGGTGACAGATCAAAACCCCCAATTCAGTGTTAGTATTTAAGAACTAAAGCGAGAGTTAGCCTTCAGGAGAAGGGAAGTGGGAGCTCAGGAGTGGGAGCTAGTATGCTCCTAGCCTAACCATGGATTTAGAGACTAAAGCTAAGATTAGCCAATGATTTTCTATAACACTGAATCAGGTTAGAGAATTAAAATTGCTCCTATTTGACACATACAATATTTAATGTATCTCATTCCTTTATATTATCTAATTTGCTACATAAGAAGAGTAGTTTTTAACATCTTAAAATTCCTAAAACCAATTCATCCAGAAAGGGTTATCTTTAGAATTAAGATTTGCATTAAGGAATAGTTATTATCAGTACATTAAACATTTGCATTTAGGAGTAGTTGCTAGATAAAATACCATTTTAATCGACATTCTAAACTAAGGACTAATAGCAGTAGACTGGAATTTGACTAAGGACATCTTTCCTCGCTTCCCTGTGGGATCGATAAGTGGGACTCCATCAGATCCATATATTACTTCAGTGATATGTATACTTGTGTTTATATCCTTATGACTATATAAAATATATAAAATTAAGCATATAAAAAAGTTGCATCAAGCTTTTGGCGTCGTTGCCAAGGAGGCTTCAGTAAAAACTTTAGGACAATTTTAGTTGAAGTAATTAAGCTTAGACTTGGAAAAATTGTAGGTCATAAAAACTGTTTTTGTGTGAAAAGTGTTTTTTTATGAAAAAGTGTTGTGAAAAAATTATTTGTGTCAAAAACAAGATGTTTGTAAAAATGTTTTATTATGTTGAATATATCTTTTGTTTTATTTGTTTAATTATTGATGTATTATTTTTTGTGTTGCATATGCGAAATAAAGGATCTGTTGGACTTGTGCCTTATGATCCTGAGTTAGAAAAAAAAATAACATAAAGGACTTGAAGAACTAGAAATGGAAAACATCCAAAATAATAACTTTGAAAATTATCATAAATCTTTGAGGGATTATATAAATCCTATGACAGATGAAATTCACTCAAGTATACAAACCCTTGTCTTAGAAGCTGAATCATTTGAAATAAATCCAAATATTATCCAACTGGCGTAGAACAACCAGTTTGGGGGAACTTCTTCGGAGAATCCCTATTTACACTTATCCATATTTCTAGAACTTTGTGTTACATTTCGTTATAATGGCATGTCAAACGATGTTGTTAGACTAAGTTTTTTTCCTTTCTCACTAAGGGATAAGGCTAAAATGTGGTTCTACTCATTAGCACCGGACTCTATTAAAAATTGGGAAGAGTTAGCTCAGAAATTACTAGCTAAGTATTTTCCACCTTCAATGACTACTAAACTTAGAAACGATGTTATCTCGTTTTGTCAATATAAAGTGGAATTAATATATGAAGCTTAGGAAAGATTTAAGGAACTCTTAAGAAAGTGTCCACACCACACTCTACCCAATTGGTTAATCATTCAAACTTTTTACAATGGGTTAGAGAATCCCTTAAGTTTATAATTGACACTGCTGCTGGTGGATCATTAATGTCAAAACTATTTAATAAATCATATGTGTTAATTGAAGAAATGGCTACAAATGAATTTAAATGGCCCTTTATAAGGGCAAATCCTAAAAATATAGCCAGTGTTCATGATACAGATGCGATTGCAATTCTTGCATCTCAGGTTGCTGCAATATCAAGGAAGTTGGACCAATTTGGAATGAACCAGCCTCAATTTACTTCAGTAAGCGATGAAAGTTCATTAGGGCATATGATTGATTCTAACTTATCATATGAAACTTCAAATATCATAAACAACTCGTATTCTAACTTTTATAACTCAGGTTGGAAGACCATCCTAATTTTAACAGGAATCAGACTACTTAGGGTGGAAACCAACAATTGGAAAATAATCATGCAAATCCTAGTGGAAGTTGGAATAATCAGAGGAACACAAACTATAGACCTTCATATCCACCATACTATAACAATGATCATTAATTTGAGGATAACAAGATTTCTATAGAAGAAGTGGTATTGCTAAGGGGAAACCAGTTGCACAGTTAAAATTCTTTGATTAGAAATATAGAGAATCAACTTGGAAAAATTGCTAATTCAATTTACAATAGACCCCAAGGAACACTTCCTAGCAACACTGAGATTAACCCTAAAGAGAATGATGATGAATAAATAGAAGCTATCCAATTAAGAAGTGGAAGAGCAATAGAGGATGTGTCAAAAAAGAGAAAGGAGTTGTGGGAGAAACGAAGAAAAATTAAAGACTCGAAGAACATGTTTTTAAGGATCTGGAAAAATTAATTCTCCAACTAAATTCAATTTAGAAAGACCACCACCTCCATTTCCTCAAAGACTTAGACAACATTAGTTGGATAAACAATTTTTAAAGTTCATGGACGTACTTAAGAAGTTAACAATAAATATTTTGTTCACTGAAGCTTTGGAACAAATGCCAAGTTATACAAAAATTTTTAAGGAGATATTAAAAAAGAAAAGGAAATATGAGGATTAAGAGACAGTTGCACTAAGTGAATAGTGCAGGGTTGTATTTCAGAAAGAGGATCCTAAGAAACTTAAAGATCATTCTAGCTTAACAATTCCTTGTGTATTTGGAGAAAGATTATGTGGAAAAGCTTTATTTGATTTAAGAGTGAGCGTTAATGTGTTGCCTCTATCTATGCTTAAAAGGTTAGGTTTAGCCGATATTTCTCCCACTACTGTAACCCTTCAGTTAGCTAATCAATCTATCATTTATCAAAAAGGGTTATAAAAGATGTTCTTGTTAAAGTTGATAAATTTATTTTTCCTGTGGACTTTATTGTATTAGATATGGATGAAGATAAAGAATATCTCATTATTTTGGGGAGACATTTTCTTGTTACTGAACAAGCTAAGATAGATGTGCAAAAAGGAAAGTTGACTATGAATATTAATGACTAAGAAGTCACTTTTGCTGTTTTAAAGGCTATGAAGTATCCAGGTGAGAGAAAAGATAATGATTTTTTTATGGATAAAATTGATTATCTAAATAAAGACCATTTCAAAAGAAGTTTTGAGAGTAACTTAACATATGAGATTGAAATGGACTTTCATGATAAGTCTGAAATATTGTTTAAAGAAGACTGTATTTATGTTCAGGAGAGGTGTGAAATGATGGACGTTATCAAAAATAGTAAACTTTTAATTCCAACTGTTGAAAAATCTCATGAACATATAATGAATATACCCTATAAAATTTTAAAGCCTACCTATTTAGGGAATTCATTTACACCGCTAGTCTTTATATCTTCATATTCGACTTAATCATAAGATGAACCTAAATTAAATGAAGAAATCAGCAAAAGATCTCCTATGAAAGAGTTATTCAAAGTCACTAAATGGCATATTTTGTGGTATACAGACAAAATTAATGAGATTCTGATGTTGGGGTAGATTATTAATGCAATTAACTGTTGCTCCCCAAAGATTTTACCTAGTGACTCTAAGATAAATCTTTAGCAGATGAATGATGAGCAATATAAAGTTATTGAACAAATAATTAGAAGAGAATTTGAAGATATGTTTCAAAAGAGCTTTGAGTTGAGAGATGAGGATAAGGATATTGAAAGACCAATGGAAGAAATTCCTGAAGAATTAGAGGATAACTTGAAAGACAAGAGTAACCTAGAAGAATTTGATCCAGAATCTAAATTATCTAGAGATAATCCGATCTAAAATTTTGGAGATCATGAAGTATCATATAAGGATCCATTTCTTATAAATTTTAAGGATCATATTAAAATGAAAATTGAGAAAATTACTAGAAGAATATTGGATCTAGATGGAAATATGAGGAACAAGGATATGAATCAATCTAAAAAAGAAGAACTGAAAGAAAAATTTAAATTTGAGGACTTTGTAGGAATCCCTGGATTTGGAAAAGATTGGACGATTGATCAAGGATTACTTAATTAGAATTTTGATCCATATGGAATCATTTGTCGGGCTAACAACGTTAAACTAAGTGTTTTATGGGAGGCAACCCATAGTTATCAGTATAGCTTGATTTAGTGTGCTTGAGAGTTATGATTGTTAGTGTTGTATTGTATTTTCTTTAGTGTGGATTGATCAGTTTGATTGATGATTGGTAGATGTTTGGATTGTTAGTGGTTTGATTTGCTTTTTATGTGTCTTGAGGGAGGTGATTTCTTAACTTCTTATTATGGTTAGACTTGTATGCTCTCTTGTAGTAGTTGGATTGACGAGTCCACTACAACTTGGGTCTCACCTAGACTTGAGTTTTATAAACATCATGAATTCTAACAATGACAATTCCATCTCAATTTTGTTACTTCCTTTCTCTGACTTTGTATTCATTTGATAGGAGTCACGAACCTATTTGATGAGTAACTTATGGATGATCTTACACTATCCTTATAATTATTAGAGTTACTTAATTTAAGGGATTAGATGATACCTGAGATTGGTGCCTAGGAGCCAATATACCAGTGGAATCTTATCTTTGGGATTAGAATCTATAAAATCATTTATAAGTACCTACTATATCCGTGTAGTGATTCCATTAGAAATTGGAATTAAGTTAGTGAGAAACAATTTGTTAAATGATAATTGACATCATTTATTATGTGTATTTATGTTTGTGTTACATTATGAAAATTACTTGAAGAACTTTTTTATATTCCTATGTTGATACTTGTTATGCTAGTAGACTTTTGTTTAGTTAATTTCATTCTGGCATGTTTAGTGTAGATTTACTTTCTACTACATGTTTTCTTCCCTGATAAATAATTGTAGATATTTTTCATAGACATTTGTGGCAGATAGAATTTATAAATTGTTTTCCTTATATTTTTTGCACTAAATGCTATACATGCTAAAAATTAAGTTTGGAGTAGGAAGGAAAATAGATTTTAAGGCTAAGTATACTTTCTTTCAGTTTAGTATTATTGCATGCATGTTTTATACTAGATTTACATTCTCCTGCAGTCATTCTATCATGATTATGCATGTATATGAATTTGATAGGATGATGTAGTAAGCTAGTAGATTCAATTACTTTTTCTTCCTGCTACATTTTATGGAATTGATTGCAAAATATTTAAAAATTTAAGTTTGGGGGGAACAAAAATTTCCTTAAAAGAATGAAACTAATTTTTTTTTCTCCTCAATTAGCTATATTTTAAAATTTTAATTTAACATGACCTTTGGTATTAGAGGTTAACTTCTAATAATTATATTTGTGTTTCTGAATATATAGTAGACTAAAGTAAAAGTTTTTAGTAATGAAAGCTGATTCTAGAGTTAAGATAATTGGTATGAAAGAATAAAACTATGTTTTTTTCTATTTAAAGTGAAGGAAATTGTATTTTTGAAGTATTAAGAATCTTAGAGTTTCATGTAAGAAGAAAATAATGAGGTTTTATAAAAATCTTCAAAGCTAATATGAATTTATAAAGTGAATGAATGTGAAAAGTTTTTAATCTTAAGAAGAGGATAGTGAAGTTCAAAATTGTTAAAAGCTATCTAGATATAGTAATCCTCATATGAAAAAGAAGAAAAAGTAAGGATTAAAAATGATCCTAAAAGACAAAAGAAAAGAAAAGAAAAGTGTGTGAGGAGATGCTTAATAAAAAATTAGCTTCACTTGAATCAACTTGAGGAAGAAGACTTTATTACATTTTTTGAACTTGTATTTGAGTATTTGTATCATTACTAATAAAGTTCTCGTGAAGTTATTTTTCATATGGATAATCTAAGTGACTTTAGTGTAACAAATTACAATTCTTCTTGAAATGAATAGAGAATCATAAATCTTAAAATTAACAACTAGATGTTCTTATACTTTTGGCTTTGACTTAAGATGTTAAAAATTTTTCTTAAGTTGTGCTATAATACTTAATAGACCAAATTATACAAATTTATAAGTTAAACTCTATACCACTAGACATAACTTTTATGTAGTAAATGTGTTACTTGAGGACAAGTAACAGCTAAGTTTGGGGGATTTTGATAAGCCTTAATGTTCATTTTTTCGTATGCTTTTAATGCCTATATTTTGTAATTTTCAATCATATTGCACTTTAAAGAAAAGTATTTTGTATGTTTTTTGTTTCAAGTACAGAAAATGGAGTTTTGGATAAAAAGAAGCAAAAATGATACAATTTGGAGCAAAAACGAGCAAAAAAGAAAATTTTGTCCTTGCACATTTTGATATATCTTTCTATATTTATTCTCATTTATAATTCTTGCACATTGTTTAATGAAATTACACTTTAAAAAAAGTTTGTTTTTATACTTATTTTGTATTTCAATCTGTTAAGAATGCAACGCAACATAAACGGGGCGAAATGGAGCTAAAACAGAGCCAAACGAAGAAAAATGGTGGAGCTGCGCAAGGTGAGCACCGACAGCGCCAAAGCTGGTGCTGGCCGTGGTAGAGAGCAGACAACAACGTGAAATGGGCGTCCAAAGTGCCCAAAATGGCACCGACAGCACCCGGGACGGTTTGGACGCGATATTGGGCGAATTTCTAGAATATTCAATGTATTTGGACTCTTTTTGGAGGGTTTTTTTAGGCATCTCTTGGGAAATTCATCTCTACACTATAATAGAGTGCTTTTATGTCAGAAAAAGTGATGTGTGTGAGTGAGAAAATGTGGAGAATGTTTAGAGATCTTAAAATAGGAGTACAAATGTATATTTTTACCTTTTTGGAGAGAATAGTGAGGGGATTTTCAGAGAATCTGTAATGAAAAGTTCTAGCATTGCATGGATCAGCGAAGGACTTTGTGGGAGAAATTTTTATCTTTCTTTCAAAGGGAAATAGCTAAGTATTGTAATCTTCATTATCTTATGATTTTGTAAACACTTATCTAGTGGATTTGCTTTGATTTATGGAAGTTTTTTGTTGTGTTTTCTTTGAGCTTTGTGATGTATTTCTCTTACTCTTTCTTCGTATTAGCAAATAGTGGCATGAGATAATTATGTCATTGTTTTCATTTTACTTTTCCATTGCAATGACTAGGATTCATGTTTATGATTTTGGGATGCATGCTAGAAGTAGTTTTAATTATAAATGTGATTGTTCTTACTTGCACTTCATTTACATTACAAAGAAGGTCTATTGTAGTGTTAAAATTTGTTGTAATTGCATTAAGACCCAAGAGGGTGGTGTAATTCTAAACAAAGTGGAACCACATTTAATTCCATGAAGGAGTATTTCATTCATGGAATTAAGTGCAAATAAATTGGGAAATATACATTGTTGGGCGTAGAATTGGAGATTTTAGGGTGACAGACTAAAACTCTCAATTCGGTGTTAGTGTTTAAGAACTAAAGCGAGAGTTAGCCTTCAGGGGAAGGGAAGTGGGAGCTTTGGAGTGGGAGCCAGCATCCTCCTAGCCTAGCCATGGATTTATGGACTAAACCTAAGATTAGCTAATGATTTTCTATAACACTGAATCAGGGTAGAAAATTAAAATTTCTCTTATTTGGCACATACAATATGTAATGTATCTCATTCCTTTACATTATCCAATTTGCTACATAAGATGAGTAGTTTTTAACATCTTAAAATTCCCAAAATCAATTCATCCAAAAAGGGTTATCTTTAGAATTAAGATTTACATTAACAAATAGTTATTATCAGTACATTAAACATTTGCATTTAGAAGTAGTTGTTAAATAAAACACCATTTTAATTGACATTCCAAACTAAAGACTAATAGTAGTAAACTGGAATTTGACTAAGGATATCTTTCCTCGCTTCCTTGTGGGATCGATAAATAAGACTCCATTAGAGCCCTATATTACTTGAGTGATACATATACTTGTGTTTATATTATTGTGACTATATAGAATATATAAAGTTAAGCATATAAAAAAGTCACATCAATGACCCATATTTATATAAACAATGTACAGATCCAATTATTAAAAAGTTTATGCCTTATGAAGAAACTCAACAAATAATTCAAAGATGTCATGATTCTGAATTTTGAGGAAATTTTGGAACAAAAAGAACTCCTTATAAAATTTTGCAAGATGGATTTTACTGGCCCACTCTTTTTAGAGATGTTAATGAATATATTAAAACATGAGATAGATGTCAATGAATAGGAAATATTTCTAGAAGAAATGAAATGCCTCTAAATCACACATTAGAAGTTGAAATTTTTGATGTGTGGGGATTAGATTTTATGGAATCATTTATGCCTTCATTTGGAAACTTATATATATTACTTGTTGTTGATTATATGTCTACATGGATTGAAGTTGTTGTTGTACCTGAATGTGAAGCTCGGAGTGTTTCTACATTTTTAAATGAAAATATTTTTACAAGAAATGGATTGCCGAGAGTAATTATTATAGATGGAGGATCCATTTTAGAAATAAGAGAATCGAGAAATTGATAAAGAAAAATGATATTATGCATAGATTCTCTACTGTTATCATCCTCAGACTAGCGATCTAGCAGAAATTCGAATCGTGAAATAAAACAAATTTTAGAAAAAGTTGTAAATCTCTATAAATTGCATTGGTTTGCTAGATTAGATACTGCATTATGGGCATACAAAACTGCTTATAAAACTTCTATAGGAATGTCCCCATACAAACTTATTTTTGAAAAAAAACATGTCACTTACCAGTAAAATTGGAGCATAAAGTATTTTGGGTTATTAAGGAATTTAATTTTAATCTAAAATATGTTGGTGAGAAAATATTATTGCAACTCAATGAACTTGATGAGATTAGAAATGAAGCATATGATAATGTAAAAATATATAAGCAGAAAATGAAAATACGGCATGATCAAAAGATTATTAAGAAGAAGTTTAAACTTGGATAAGAAGTTCTATTATATAATACAGGATTGAGATAATTTCCATGAAAATTGAAATCCATATGGTTAAGATCATTTAAAGTTAGTAAAGTCCACCATTATGGAACAGTTGTTATTAATGATCCTAAAACTAGAAAGATATTTAAAGTTAATGGGCATCGATTGAAACATTATTATGAAGGAAACATACCACAATTTAAAGAATTTTAATGTTAAGTCAACCCAACTAAACAAATGGTATGTCAAACTGATGATATTAAACCAAGCGCTTTGTGGGAGGCAACCCATATATAAATCTATTTATCTATATATTACTATTTTGTTTAATAAGTGTGTTTATATGTTACGAAATAATAATATTTTTAAGTCCTACAAAATTGTATATATCATAAATTAAGACAAATATTGGTATTGGAGGAAAATTTGGAATCAAATTGAACAAAAAAAGTTTCAGCCGCGAATTTGGCCTTTGGCGCTGACAGCCCCCGCCTAAAGGACCATGGCATCGATAGCACCATCAAGAGGTGTTTCCACATGCTGAATGGTTTTGACAGACTTTGGCGGGATTTTGCTCTACAATAACTTCTGAGAGGTATTTTTAAAGTCCTAAAAACTGACTTGGACGTCAAGAAACTTCCTAATTTGAATTCCATGGCTTCCAATTCCAGAAAAATTTCAAGGTATGGAGATTTCAATAGAAGAAAGTTAATCAGTTTTGACGCATAGAGATTATACGATAAAGTCATCATGAAGAAGAGACTTATCAAGGAGAGAGGCTTTGTCAATAATGGAGTGAGTAATCCAAGTTCACAGATCGAGAAAATAATTGCATAGAGGCATTGAGAAGTTTTGTGTTGAACTTCCATTGCAGTTGTAGTACCCGTAGCAAAAGAGTTCTATGATAACTTACATATTACCAAGGAGTTGTCTTCATTCGAGGTAAGGCTATACCATTTACTCCAACTTGGATTAATGATTTGTATATGGTAGAAAAAATTTAAATCTGTCATTATGCAAAATTTATCCCGACGAAAGATATGATACAAGAAGTATATAATTTTTCAGATAGATGAACATGATAATTAGGAAATCGAAGATGAGGGATATGTTAGTTTCTCTACTTCACTGCTTAGTCCAATTTCAAAACAATGATATTTCTTCATATCTGCAAAACTACTGCCTACCATGAAGATTAGTAGAGTTACAAGAGAAAGTGTCATTCTAAACTATTGCATTCAAATGGAAAAACCAATTGATGTAGGGTCAATTTTTTTCAAATCTGTAATGGGTATTATCTTGAATGGACCAATATAAGGTCTTGGGCATCCTTATACAATTTTCCTACTTTACAGTCAATCTCAAGTTCCATATGAAAGTTGGGAAAAAATTTTACTACCTTGGGAGCCCATAATTTTTATTGATGGAAATTTTTTAGGGTATGGAAATGAAGCATTAGATTGTATTTTGGACCATTCATCACATGCTTCAACACCATTGATGCCACCAGTAGTTGGAAGTTCAATATCTTTGAAGAAGAAAATGAAGAAAATAGAAAGAGAACTACAGAGTATTACGAATGCAATAGGAAATCTTAACTACCTTTTTGATCACCTAGATTGGAGAATGAAGGAGAATTTTGATCATACAGGAATAGTTGAAGCAGGATTGGTATAGATGTTCAAGAAAAATGGATGGATCAATGAAAATTTGACTGATCAGTTCCTATACCGACCCTTCTGCAATTTATATGCCCATTACCAGTCTATAGAAGATATTAGAGGAGGAGAAAGCACTGAAGAAGAGACAGATTAATTGAAGAAGTTAGACTCTCCACTATTTTAAAATACTTATGTTTTAATATAATTGTGTGGATTTGATTTACGATAATTTTCTTTAGAACTTTGATTATGTGTATAGTTTAGTGTCAGTGTTCTAGTGTTATGGCTTGATTTCGACGCTGGATATAATTTAGTTTGCTTTGAAGATGTGAAATTGTGATTGGAAAAATGTTTTTGTAAAAAGTGTATTTTCATATATAAAAGTTAGTTTGGTATTGTTTGTGAAAATGTTAGTTTGTGAATTGTTTTTAGATGAAAATTAATGTTCAAAAAGACTAAATAAAAGTTGGAGTAAATTGAGAGAAATTTTAAAATTGAAAAAAAATCAATATAAGTGTTTTTTTTGCCACTAGCGCCGACAGTGCCGGGCGTCGACAGCGCCCTCGACCCAAACCAACCAAAACTCCTTTAAAACTCATGATTTGCACAAGTGAAACATCATTTTTATCCCTTGAGTCACCTAAACCTCCGATTTTTGCACCTAGGGCTTGCTATTTCCTGGATTTGAGGTGATTTTAAAGCAAGCAAAGTTTGGATTTCATCTTCTCTAGGTAAGAGCTATACTTTGAACTCAAAATTTTTTATTTTCACCTAGGATTTATCTTATATTGTCGAGATCTAAAATTTTGAGAATTTTTTGTAAGATTTTGAGAAATTCCTTTGGTGAAGAACTTTAATTTAGTAGTCTACGTTTGCTTTTACAAGGCCAACATTTGCTTCAATAGTCTACGTTCAACTAAAGAAGTGATTTTGGATTGAGGATTCAAAAATTCGGGAAGAGAAGTCGAGAGATTAATCAATGCTCGACAGTGGGAGAATTTCTGCTGCTTTATTGCCGAGGTGATTATTGGTGTAGTGATGGAGTTCTACACTTTTAAGGAGACTTCTGAAGTCTATGTGTTTATTCGAGGGAAAATGTTGGAGTTCACTCCAAGGAAGATTAATGAATTTTATCAGTTGGAAGATGTGTATAGCAGCTAGTACAAATCGTTTCTAATACAAATGAGGCCTTGGATGAGGTAATTTTTTTTCTTACTGATGGAAGAGGAACCTGGAAGGTGAAGAATGGAGTTAGGGTCCTCTTTCTATGTTAAATGTATTAGGGCTTGTGAGCACTGATACACCTAAAATATATAGCGTCTTTAGATACAATTTTATATTTATTTTTGAGATATTGTGTTTTAATGGAAGGTATTTTTGTGTTTTTCTTGCAGATACAGGTAAAAGGGTGAAAAATGCTTAAAGGAGTGAATAATGATCAAATTTGGAGAAAAAGGTGAAAAATGTGCAAAAAGATAGAGAAGTGACAGTTATTGGACGAGTAAATTTAGTTTCTGTGAATTTTGAAGAGGTTTTTAAGGCACCTATTGGCTTAATAGGTGGTTATAACCATCATAAACAAAAATAATCACGAAAGGATGCATCTCTTTGGGAAATACATCAAATCTAGACATATTTTGAAGAGAAACCAATGTAGCTTTTGGAAAATTATAAAAGAAAGAAGAGAGGACTTAGAAAAGATTCCTCAAAATATTGGAAAGTTTTGAAAGTTCTCATTTGGGGAGTTAGTTCAGAGAGATTTTCAGGCACCACTTTTACATTTATTTTATCCTTTTTGTTATTTTATTTTAAGTGATTGTAAAGAGAAGAGAATCAAAGGAACTTCAAGAGTTTGGTGGAGGACTTGAGATAAGTTTTTTATCTTTTTGTTTTGAGACTACTTTTGGTTTTAATTGAGACTTTGTTGTTGGTTTGACAATGATTTCTTCTTTTAAACAAAAGTGTGGTTTTGTTTTCTCCATGGATCTTGAGTAGTTTTACTTATCTTTCTTTTCAAAATGAGAAGTAATTAAATTTTGGACGGAAGTTGTGGAAAGTATTGATCTTTAAGGATGGAAGAAGTTGTGATGATTTAAATCCATGCACTTCATTCACTTCTTGATTTGGTCAATCTAGATGTTAAAATTTGTTGTGAGAACATGTAAGAATCAGGTTGGTATTGTCTTAGTCAACAATTGGAAAGAATCACATGAGGTTGTATGGATGAGAATGTAGTTCATATGATTGAGTGCAAATAAGTAGGGAAATATTCATTGAAGGGTGTAGAGCTAAAGGACTTTAAAGTGACATGTGAAAGCCCACAACTTGGTTTATTATTTTAGGTTCTGATATGAGATGTTAGCCCCTAGGTGGAGGGAATTGAGGGAACTCTAGAGTGAGAGCTAGTATATTCCCTGCTTAGTCGGTCTTCAGAACTATTCAAACTTTAAATTAGCTAATGTTCTTTATAACATTTCTAGTAAAGGTAA
This sequence comes from Phalaenopsis aphrodite, assembly GCA_003013225.1. Lineage (NCBI taxonomy): Eukaryota > Viridiplantae > Streptophyta > Magnoliopsida > Asparagales > Orchidaceae > Phalaenopsis > Phalaenopsis aphrodite. Next base: position 693,409 of record NEWO01000128.1, on the reverse strand, counting down.
AGAATATTATTGCTCATATTTAGCACAACACAATTTACATACTTCCACAACAGATTTCTTATACATATTACTAATTCATAACAAGAAGAAAGATATTTTCATATTTAATTCTTTTCTTCTACAAAAACTCTAGTTATCTTTTTAAACTGTTATTGTTCTATCAAAGTATTAAAAATACCAAAAATATTTAAATTTTCTTTACTGCAAAAATCATCTTTAGTTTAGATCATTATCTTTTTATTAAAAATAGAAAGTTTGATGTTCAATGGTGCATATTGCATATTCTCCCTGTGGGTTCGATATTCAGGTCTTAATCAAAAAGTTCTATATTAGTTGATAACGATAGATATACTTGCATAGTATCCCAATATATATAAATTAAAAGTTAAAATTCTTATTTTTCTTCAGGATCATGTTTTTGGTTTTGTTGCAAAGTAAGGAAATATAAGTGAAATATAATTTGAATTATTGTTGTATTGTGCATATTAGGAGTATGCAAGGGACCAAGTTTTTGGCACCGTTGTTGGGGAGAAATTGATTTTAAAAGAAAATTTCTATTTTTAGAAAGTCTTATTTAAACTTTAAGTTATCTTATCTTATCTTATTTTGTTTTATTTATTTTATTTTATTTTGTTATATGTTAGTGTATGCGTAGTTCAGGTTCTGAAGGACCACTGCCCTACGATTCTGAATTAGAAAGAACTATTAAAAAATCAGAAAAACCAAAAAAAAAATTATAAATTTTGAAAAATCCAAAAAAAATACAGAAATGGCAGACCAAAATAATCAAAATGTTGAAATTCATCAAGAGTTTAGACCTTTAAGAGATTATGCCAACCCTACTATAGATGAACTTCATTGTAGTATTCAAAAACCTATTGTAGTGGCTAATTCATTTAAGCTTAAACCTGCTATTATCCAAATGGTATCAAATAATCAATTTGGGGGATCTCCAACTGAAGATCTAAATTTACATCTGGACAATTTTCTAGAATTGTGCGCTAGATTTAAATACGATTGTGTATCAGATGATGCCTTAAGACTTAGGTTATTTCCTTTCTAACTGAGGGATAAAGCTAAGATGTGGTTAAATTTGTTAGCACCTCGATCTATCAGAACTTGGGGTGATTTAGCACAAAAATTCCTTCCTAAATATTTTTCACTATAAAAAACTGCAAAGCTTAGAAATGATATTACATCTTTTCATTAGTTTGAAGAGGAATCTATTTATGAAGCATGAGAAAGATTTAAAGAACTCTTAAGAAAGTGTCCACACCATGCTATACCAGATTGGTTAATAATTCAAACTTTTTGTAATAGATCAGTTGGATCTCTTAGATCAATTATCAATGCCGCTGATGGTGGTTCATTGATGTCAAAATCATTTAAATTATTATAACTCAGGTTTCAACAGTAATAACCAGAATAACCCATATTCAAATTATTATAACTCTAGTTGGAAGAACCATCCCAACTTTAACTGGAATAACAATTCGGGTGGTAATAATCAACAATGGGGAACAACAAAGGAAACCCAGTAGGAAACTGGAACAACCAAGGGAATAATAATTATAGATCTACTTATCCTTCAGGTTTCAACAGTAATACACAATTAAAGGAGAAGAAGTTGTCTATAGAAGAAGTGGTGTTACAAATAGGAAATCAATTACAAAGTCAAAAGGCTACAATTAGATAAATTGAGAATCAACTTGAGCAAATAACAAATTCAATAAGTAATAGATCCCAAGAAATAATTCCTAGCAATACTGAATCAAATCCAAAAGACCAAAATAAAGAACAAGTAAAAGCCGTTCAACTTAGAAACGGAAGAGAGTTGGAAGGTCGGGTTCAAAAAGAAATTGAAGTAGAGAGAGAAGAAATTGAAGAATCAAAAGAGGACACTCTAAAAGATTTTGAGAGACCTATTTCACCACCACCTCCATTTCCTTAGAGACTTTGTCATCAGATGTTGGATAAATAATTTTCAAAATTTTTGGAAATATTTAAAAAGCTTACAATTAATATTCCATTTGCTGAAGCCTTATAATAAATGTTGAGCTATGTAAAGTTTATGAAGGATATTCTCAACAGAAAAATGAAGTTTGAAGATAATAAAACTGTTGCACTTAGTGAGGAGTGCAGTGCGATAATTCAGAAGAAGCTTCCTGAAAAGCTTAAAGAGCCTAGTAGTTTTACAATTCCATGTGTAATAGGAGACATTTTTTATGGGAAAGCTTTATGTGATTTAGGTGCAAGCATTAACCTTATGCCATTATCAATATTTAAAAGATTGGGATTAGGAGAAATAACCCCAACTATTGTAACTCTACATTTAGCAGATCGTTCGATAACATTCCCTAAAGGAGTTATAGAAGATGTCCTAGTGAAAGTGGATCAATTCATCTTTCCTGTTGATTTCATTGTGCTAGATATGGAGGAAGATAAAGAGATACCTATCATTTTGTGGAGACCTTTTCTAGCCATAGGAAGAGCAATAATAGATGTGCAGAAATGGGAATTAATAATGCGCTTCAATAATCAAACTATTACTTTTAACATTTGAATATCAATGAAATACCCTGCAAAAGGTAAATATATGAATGTATAGGATGGATGTTATAAGATATCTAATTGAATGTCATTTTAGAACTACTTATGAAGAAAAATATTTGAAACACGAGCAAGAAGAGGAATTAAATCAATGTGAAGATCTTTTTAAGGAAAATTCAAACTATGCTCGAGCAAGTTTTGAAGTTTTGGACACAATAGACAAAGATAAATCATTTTATCCATCTATTGAAAAACCTCTAGAACTAGAGTTAAAGTTACTTCTTGATCATTTAAAATATGTCTTTTTAGGAGATTCCTCTATTTTACCAGTTATAATTTCCTCAAAATTAATGATGGAATAAGAAGAAAGGTTGATGAAAATTCTGAAAAATTTTAAGAAAGCCTTTGGATGGATAATTGCTGATATTAAATGAATCAATCCTTCAATTTGTATGCATATAATTCATATGGAAGAGAACTGTAAACCAAGGGCTAATTTGTAAAAGAGATTGAATCCTGTTATGAAAGAAGTTGTAAAGAAATAAATTTTTAAGTGGTTAGATGCTTGAATTATCTACCCTATTTCAGATAGTGTATGGGTTAGTCCAATTCATTGTATTCCTAAGGAAGGAGGAGTAACTGTAACTATAAATGAACATAATGAGTTAATACCTACTAGACAAGTTACAGGGTGGCAAACATGCATTGATTATAAAAAATTAAATCTTGCCACTAGAAAAGATCATTTTCCATTACCCTTTCTAGATCTAATTATGGATAGACTAGCTGGGCATAAATACTTTTGTTTTCTGGATGGATATACTGGTTATCACCAAATTTAAATATCTCTTGAGGATTAAGAGAAAACAACATTTACTAGTCCTTATAGTACTTTTGCCTATAGAGGAATGCCCTTTTGGTTTATGTAATGCCCCTGCTACATTTCAAAGATGTATGATGGCAATTTTTTGTGATTTAATTGAAAAAGGGATTGAAGAATTCATGAATAACTTTTCAGTGTTTGGAACTTCATTTGACTCATGTTTAGAATATTTATCTAAAGTTCTTAAGCGTTGTGAAGAAACAAATTTAGTCCTTAACTGGGAAAATGTCAATCTATGGTAGCTAAGACTTATAAGATAGATTCTTCTTTTGCAAGAATTTAATTTTATAATAGTAGATCGGAAGGGGATTAGAAATCAAATTGCTGATCATTTGTCCAGGCTTGAATTTGAAAAACCACTCTATTTTGAAAATGAAATTAATGAACATTTTCCAGATGAAAAATTGTTCACTATTAATGAGTGGCGTGTTCCGTGGTATGACGACATTGTGAACTTTATTGTTAATGATATTATAACTTATGGAATGACATACCAATAGAAGAGGAAATTTATTTCTAAAGCTAAGACTTATTTTTGGGATGATCCTTTTTTATATAAACAAAGAAATGTTCTGCTTATTCGAAGATGTGTACCATTAGTAGAAACTTATGTGATTATAGAAAAAAATGTCATAATTCTGATTTTGGGGGACTTTTTGATGGTTTGTCTAGATTTTATTGGACTACAATTTTAAGAGATGTTAATGCTTATACCAAAACTTGTGATAAATGTCAAAGAGTAGGCAATATTTTTAGAAGAAATGAGATCCCCTCAATTATATGTTAGAAGTTGAAATATTTTATGTTTGGGGATTAAATTTCATGGGACCATTTATACCATCTTTCAGAAATTTATATATTCTATTAGCAGTAGACTATGTATCTAAATGGATAGAAGCTATCGTTTTTCATCGATGTGATGCTCAAAGTGTTGCAAAATTTTTGAAAATGAATATATTTTGTAGATTTTGGATGCCAAGAGTTATCATTACTGATGGGGGAAGTCATTTCAGAAATGCCATAATGGAGAAATTATTAAAGAAATATCATATAAATCATAGGATTGTTACTGCTTATCATCCTCAGACAAGTAGTTTGGTTGAATTATCCAATCAAGAAATTAAAAGAATTATGGAAAAATCTGTGAATCCAAGAAAAATGGTTGGTCAGTCAAACTTGACTATGCTTTGTGGGCTTATAGGACTGCATACAGAACTCCTATAGGAATGTCTCCATATAGGCTAATATTTGGAAAAGCTTGTCACTTACCAGCTAAACTTGAGCATAAGGCATATTGGGCGATTAAAGATTTCAATTATAATTTTAAAGATGCTGGCAAGAAAAGATTCTTACAATTAAATGAGCTTGAAGAGTAATGAATGAATCTTATGAAAGTGCCAAAATTTATAAAGAAAAGATGAAGATATGGCATGATCGAAGGATTCTTACTAAAAATTTTTAGTCAAGGCAACAAGTTTTGCTATATAACTCAAGGTTAAGAGTATTTTCAGGCAAACTTAAGTCCAGGTGGATGGGCCCATTTATTGTAATTAAAGTTTATCCTTATGGAGCTGTGGATATTAAAAATCCTATGTTTGAGAAAATCTTTAAAGTTAATGGACATAGAATGAAACCTTATTTTATAAGGGGATCAACATAAGTTTAAAGATGGAATGATATTGGGTCAGCTAGAGTAAGCACTGGTTACGTTGGGCTGACGAGATAAAACCAAGCGCTTTATGGGAGGCAACCCATAGTTATCTGTGTGTTTTTATTTTGATTGTTGTTTTATGTGTGATTAAGAAAATTTAGGGTAGTATTTTTTATGTTATTATGTGTTAGTATTGATTTTAAGACTTTATTTAGTGATATAGACATGGTAAAATGAGAATTTGGACATTAAGTTGACTAGTGCAAAAATGTGCACTGACGCTTAAGCGCCAAATCTGGCGCTTAAGCGCGGCAGTTTAAAAATATGTGCAAAATTAATATTCTAGAAGGGAAAACTGCTTAGAAGTTTACAAAAACATTCCAAGGTAGATTCTAAATGTGTCTAGGAGTTATTGGAAGGATTTAGGCCTATAAATAAATAGAAGGGTTTAGTGAAGGAATTTCACCCATAACATTTCTAGCCCTAAAGTCTAAGAGAGAGATAGATTTTAAGATGATGTCTTCATGGGAGATGGATTTGAAGAAGAAGAAGGAGACCATGAGGAAGAAATTCATTAGTCAAAGTGCACAAGAGATGTATAACAATTTCTTAGCCGTTAGTATTGAAGGGATATCAGAGAAGATCAACAAAATTGAAAATATCATGTCTGTACTGGAGACTAAGGTATTGGAGATTCATGCACATCTTGAGCATATTGGGTGGCAATTAAAAATGCAAGTTAGCCACACTAGTTATATAGAGGAAGCGGATAAGGAGATGTTTCTTAAGCAAAAGTGGATTGAAGAAGATTGTATTAGAGCACGTCACCACCGTTTGTTTTATTAACTTTATATTCCAGTTGCCCCAGGAGAGACTAATGAAAGACCTGATTTTTTTCCTTCTAATGAAGAATGGAATTAAGTTCTATGTTTGAAGTTATGTTTTTGTGTGTTTAAATTCATTGCCTTTAAGTGTTTTAGTGTTTAAGACTTGCTTTTAGTGTTTGTGTTACTTAGGTGTTTAATTGTGAAAGATTGTTAAGTATTTGTATTTAGGAAAATTTTCTCATCTAAGACTATTTGGAATGATAACTAAGTGTTTAAATGTATTTGTACTCGTTTGTGAATTAATATAAGTTTGTTTGTGTGAAATTTTGTGTTGTTTTAGCCTCAAATTGAAATAGTTATTAAGGAGAATTTTGAGATGAAGGAGAGTAACAAGAAGTTGAAAATAGTCATTTAAGTGCTATGAGACCATTTAGGGGTGGTTTACTTAGGTAAATAGTGCATTTTACTTTAATTTAAAATTTTTAAAAATCGTGCACTGGCAGCTAAGTGCCACATCTCGCGCTTAAGCGCGAGCAACCACGAGTGGCAGTCGCCTAAGAGCCACTTACCCGCGCTTAAGCGTTGGTTCATGAAAATCGGTTCGCGAACAATTAAAAGTGAATTTTTGAGCCAGAAATCACCATTTTTAACACCACCTTCACCTTCTTCCTCTCGAGTTCATGATTTTTTAGGGCTAGGGCACAACTAAAGCAAAGATTTCTTAGTGGAATCAAGTAAAATTTGCTAGATCCAAGTTCTTTGAAGTAAAAGCTTTACTTCTATGTAAAAATTTTGGATTTTCACCATGTATTTTGAGCACATTTGAAGGAATTTAAAAATTCACTATTCATGGAGAAAAATGAGGAATAATCTATGGAAATTGCATGGGAAGTTTAGCTTGTGCTTTTGGAAGTTTAGTTTAGTAATTTAAACATGATTTTTGAAGTTATTGTTGGAATTTATCAAATTTGTAGAATGACACCAAGAATGAGGAGGAGCAAATGCAAAGCCTCTTTCAATTCGAGTAAATTTGTTTGTTGAAAAGCTCAAGATTGGTATAGTGATGCGTTGAACTTATGATGTTGCTTAATAATACATCCTGTAAATACCTTTAATGCTCAATGAACATTTATGTTTCAATTATCCCTAAGAGTAGGGTAATTATCACTTATAATTTAATTTGAGGATTATGTGGGTGAAGACCCTTAAAGGGGCAAGTTAATGTTATCAAGGCACTTAGCCAACTTTTTAATTTGGGCATGTAGTGTTTAAAAGATGTTCAATTTTTAATTATGTTCACTTTTCTAATCCTCATTTAACCAAATTTGATTTAGTTTTGGTCACTACTAAGCCCTTTAGACTTTGTTAGATATCGTAGTTATTATTTTTTTTTACAAGATTGAATTTTTAGGTGATGAAGATTCATTATCAAAATTTTAAAAATTCATTTGAATCATTAAATACGGGTATTAAATGGGAGAGTTATCAACACACAAAACCATACCCCTGAGTCTATGATCATTTAATTTGATCGACTCCCAAAGTTTGATATTTTAAGCAATTTACACATTTTCTCATCAACTAGGGAAAATGGTGAAGTGTATTTTGGACGTTAAATAACTATTTTTGAGATATTGCGCTTTAATGGAAGATATTTGTGTGAAGTGTAATTTAATCGACTCTTAAAAGCCATTATTTAAGTATTTGAAGTGTATTTTGGATTTTTTTATAATTTGATTAGATTGGCATGGCTCCGCGACAAAAGAGGTGACTTGAGTTTGACGAGTCTCGCTTCGTCAATGCGAAGGCTCGGTCGAGATTTACTTCAGTATTTGAAGGGAAGAAATGTAGACAATATCATGTTTTGAGAGTCCGGGAGGAGAAGTTGAACGAGTTATTATTGAACGGAGGTGGGAAAACTTCTGTTATACCACCAATAAGGCTGTTGTGAATATTGTGAAAGAATTTTATGCCAATGCGTTCTATTCTGAGGACAGAACCATTCAAGTAAGGGGTGTTTCTGTTGAGTTTAGTGCCACCCACAATTCATTAACTATTTCCCATATTTTTACCAAGGGTTACTACTATTCATTAACTATTTCTATTGAGTTTAGTGTCACCCGCATTTCATTAACTATTTCTGTTGAGTTTAATGCCAATGAATCTTCTAAGAGTTGTCTCCTTTCAAAAGTCAATTGAATGTATTTTCGGGTCCATTAACTATTTCCCAGGTTTTTACCAAGGGTGGTTACTTCAAACACCTCTTAAAAAATTCATCAAAATTCATTGAATCATCAAGTAACTATTTCTGGCTCTTAAGCGTGAGGTACTTAGCGCTTAGGCGCAGCCTTCTCAATTTTTCTGGTGCTTAGGCATGACCTTCTTGGTTTTACCAGCGCTTAAGCATAGTTCTTGGCGCTTAAGCGCCACATGTCTTTTGCACACCTTCTTCATTTTTGCTTCAAATTGAACATTTTTCACTCCTTTCACCATTTTTCATCTATTTAATTGCACCTAAAAGAAAAACACACCAATATCTTCCATTAAAGCGCAATATCTCAAAAATATTTATTAAACTTTCATTAAAGTGGAATATCTGCAAAAAAAAAACACACAAGTATCTTCCATTAAAGCCCAAACTGATTCAGGAGCGATGTTTAGAAATCTAGGTGGAAACGTAGAAGATTTAATTGTTCTCCAATAGTGGGAACAATTCTATTGTTTCTCTACTGTGGCAGTTATATCTGTTGTGAGGGAGTTCTATGCAAATCTCCCTGAAGCTGAAGAAAACCTAGTCATGCTTCGAGAGAAGTTGATACCTTTTTTGCCAGAGGTAATCAACTTGTTTTACCATTTAAAACCGGATCCATTATATTTTTATGCAAATTATAGTCCTACTGAGGCAGAATTAGATGATATTATTTCTTACTTGACTGTTGGGAGAGGACTTTGGAAGATAACTAATGAAAGGAGAGTTAACTTCTCAACTTCAAAGTTATGGGCACCTTCAAAGGCCTGACACTATTTCATTTCAGCTCATCTGCTTCCGACCAATCATATCAGTGAAGTGACCGGAGAAAGAGTGACATTGAATTATTGAATTCAAGAGGGAAAGCTCATCAACATTGGAGCTTTGATCTATCAGACTATCATCAGTTCTGCAACAGCTGTTACAACTGAGGTCTGGGATTTGCTTCCTTGATCTTTTCTTTGTGTGAGCAGGCTGGAGTTAAATATGATAGCTAGGAGGAAGTGTTATTACCTCTAAAGCCCATCACTAAAGTGAATGTGAAGACTTATTCTGAGCATTTAATTTTTGGTTGGAGAGGAAGATTTTCCAGAAGTTATGAAATGGAGACTTTTGCTGCTTCTACCTCTTCTGCTTCTACATCTAGATCATCTACCTCACGTGCTTCTACATCCTGAGGTGAGTCTACAGATACCCGAGTTGAGTTATTACAGAAGATGATGGATAATATAAATTTTACCACTAATAAGGTACAAAATTTAGAGCATATTGCAGATCATACTAATAGTTATAATAGGAGAAAGAGTGATTATGAAGAGAAATTCTAGTCATCTTTGGAGAGCCTGATTAGAGGTGACCCAGGAGTGCAATTTCTTTCATAGCCTCGATATCCTGATTATAAGCCTGTAGAAAAGTGGTATTGTGGTGATTCTGAGGATGAGGAGTTGGATTGAGATATTTTTATGTTTGTTTACGTTGAAGACTATGTGATGTGGTACTACTACATTTGTTTTGTGTTAATTTGGACTATGTACTATGTTATGTTTGGGACCTTTTATATTGTTATTGTGATGTTGTGTTTTGTTAGTGGCCTGTTTTAACATTCTAGGGTAGTAACTGTTGATGTGTGTTTAATACTGTTTTAGTTAGATTAAGATTGAACTTGATTCTATGTCTTTTGAAAAGTTTAAAAATCTATCTAACTTAGATCTTAAATTTAAATTTCTCAAACTGCTACTCTATATTTTTCTTTTATCATGTTAGTTAGTTTGTTTTAATGCTGAGATAGTGAAATCTTATACCCATTGCTTAGAAGTCTATTGAATCTCTACATGTTAAATTGAAATGAAAATATAGAAGATTTGATCAAAAATTAATTTTACTCTTGTTTTTAGTTTTATACTTGTATCATTAGGGTTTAAAAATTTTTGTTAGTATGTTATCTTAAATTTCCATTCCTGCTTATATATAACTGATGCTAAACTGTTTAACCTGTTAAAAATTTAAGTTTGGGGAAATGAAAAATATTTTTAAAACTGGAATTTTATTTGTTTTCAAATGTGCTGCAAGTGAATTTGATTTGAGAAGAAAAAAATTGATTATGTATATGAAGTTATATTAGGGAAGTAAAATTTGATTTTAGAAAAGAGTAGGAAAATTTAGTTAAAACTTTTAGTAATGAAGAAAAAGTTTAAGTTAAAAGTTTTTAGATGAGAAAATGATTAATATAAGTAACTATCTTTAGTAAGAAAAATTGTATTTTTGAAATATTTAGATAATTTATACTTTTGTTTTTAATACTTAAATTTATTTTATTAAAATAATTTTCAAAATTATTATTATATTTATAAGTAAAAGACTACTATCAAGACTTTGCTTAAGGAAAGGAGAAGTGAAATTCAAAATCATTAAAGGTCTATCCAGATATAATAATCCTTGCCTAAAAAAGAAAAAAAAAAGAAAAAAAAGAAAGAAAAGAAAAAGAAAAGAAAAGGAGAAAGAAAAGAAAAGGAGAAAGAAAAGAAAAGGAGAAAGAAGAGAAAAAGAGAAAAAAAATTAGGAAGGAGAAACTTGAGGATTAGTGTCTAATCAAAAATTGGTTCAACATTTGATCTTTTTAAAGTATAAGACTTGAGAAACTCTTAAACTTAAAGATGTAATATAGTAAGAAAAAATATTTTTAATGAAAATTTTTAAGTGGAGATAATAAAAGAACTAAATTCTAAATTTGGAAAATCTACATTATATTTCTGAATTAGTAGAAACTCATATTTTCATCTTTCTTAACATTAAGAATTTCTAAACTTTAAGTTGGTCTCATTTACTGAATATTTTTTCTAAATTAGACTGCTATATTTCTAAATCAAAATTTTAGTAACTCCTAAAGAAACTCATATATATATCATACATATTTAGTTTTTAAATATTGAAGTGTCACTTGAGGATAAGTAACTTTTTAAGTTTGGGGAATTTTGATACACTTAAAATATATAGTGCTTTTAGACACATTCTTATATCTATTTTTAAGATATTGCGCTTTAATGGAAGATATTTTTGTGTTTTTTTTGCAGATACATGTAAAAAGAGTAAAAAATGCTTAAAGGAGTGAAAAATGATCAAATTTGAAGCAAAAATGTGAAAAATGTGTAAAAAAGTTTTGGCGCCTAAGCACCAGATCCGGCGCTTAAGCGCTGGTTAAACAGAGAAGACCACGCCTAATTTTGAAGAGATTTTCGAGGCACCCATTGGCTTAATAGGTAGTTATAACCATCATGGACGAAACTATCATAAAAGGATGCATCTCTTGCCGAAATACATCGAATTTAGACATATTTTGAAGAGAAACCAAGACATCTTTTGGAAAATTATAAAAGAAAGAAGAGAGCACTTAGAAAAGAGTCCTGAAAGTATTGGAAAGTTTTGAAAGTTCTCATTTAAGGAGTTAGTTCGGAGAGATTTTCAGGCACCACTTTTACTTTTATTTATCATTTTTGTTATTTTTTTTTGAATGATTGTAAAGAGAAGAAAATCAACTGAACTTCAAGTTTGGTGGAGGACTTTAGATAAGTTTTTATTTTTTTTGTTTTGAGATTACTTTTGGTTTTAATTGAGACTTGTTGTTGGTTTGACAATAATCTCTTCTTTTAAACTAAAGTGTGGTTTTATTTTCTCCATGAATTCTGAGTAGTTTTCTTTATCTTTCTTCTTAAAATGATAAGTAATTAAAGTTTGGACAGAAGTTGTGGAAAGTATTGATCTTCAATAATGGAAGAAGTTGTGATGATTTAAATCAATGCACTTCACTTACTTCTTGATTTGGCCAATCCATATGTTAAAATTTATTGTGAGAACATGTAAGTACCGGGCAGGTATTGTCTCAGTCAACAATTGGAAAGAATTATGTGAGGTTGTATGGATGAGAATGTAGTTCAGATGATTGAGTGCAAATAAATAGAGAAATATTCATTGGAGGGTGTAGAGTTAGAGGACTTTAAAGTAATAGGTTAAAGCCCCCAACTTGGTTTATTGTCTTAGTTTTGATACGAGATGTTAGCCCCCAGGTGGAAGGAATCGAGGGAACTCTAGAGTGAGAGCTAGTATCTTCTATACCTAACCAGTCTTCAAAACTATTCAAACTTTAAATTAGCCAATATTCTTTATAACAACTCTAGTAAGGGTAAAGAATATTATTACTCTTATTTGACACAACACAATTTGCATACTTCCACAACAAAATTTCTATTTTTATTACTAATTCATAACAAGAAGAAAAATATTTTCATATTTATTGTTTTCTTCTCTAAAAACTCTAGTTATCTTTTTACATTGTTATTGTTCTATCAAAATATTGAAAAATACCAAAAAAATTTAAATTTTCATTACTGCAAAAATCATTTTTAGTTTAGATAATTATCTTTTTATTAAAAATAGAAATTTTGTTGTTCAATAGTGCATATTGAGTATTCTCTTAATCAAAAAGTTCTATATTACTTGATAACGATACATAGACTTGCGTAATATCCCAATATATATAAACTAAAAGTTAAAATTCTTATTTTTATTCAGGATCAAGTTTTTGGTTTTGTTGCAAAGTAAGGAAATATAAGTAAAATATAATCTGAATTATTGTTGTATTGTGCATATTAATAGTATCCAAGGGATCAAGCACCCATGTGAGTTCCCCCAAAGAGTTAAGGAGGTAGGTCCAGTGTATGTGATTTTAGGGTTTTATGTGGGGAATTTAATGTGTTTGAGCGTGTGTAGGTGTGTGTGAGATCAAACCTAAGCCACCTAGGATTGTCCTAAGGCCTGGTTGAACTGTAGGAACTCACTCTTCATATGTTGGTCATAGCCATCCCAAATGACATTTAGTGGCTTGTGACCACTTAGGTGGGACCTCACAAGAGGAGTCAAGAATTGTTTAGAATTTCTATGTGGGTGTGGATTCCCTCACTAGTCCTGTAAGATAGTCCATAGGAAAGTCCTAAGACTAGATCCTCGATTCTTAAAAAGAAGAATTTGACCTCATTAAAAATGAGGTCAACAAACCAATGTCAAAGAAAGAAAGAGATATCATAATGCCATAGGAAGAGATGCACAGTGAGTGTGAGAGTTTACAATGATTGTGCAGGAGTCTATGAAATATGTAAGAGCTTCAATATGAAGGGAAGCCTTGGTGAATTAGTTAAAACTATAGACAAAAAAGATGGAGTTAATCACGATGGCATGCTTAGAGATGATTAGTTATTGTGAACGAAGGAGGGGGGGTGAGGGAAAAGTTTCTTAAAAATAACAAGGACCGAGATTTTTAATTATTTTGAGGCATTAACTATAAATCATAAATTTCAAGTATTATTTATGTGAACATAATTATTTTTAGTGATAGATATGTAAGTTTTATACTTTTACAATTGAAAGACAAATATATAAAATTGACTTTGGTCCAAAATAACCATAATTTAATAAAAAAACAACCCCAATTTATTTCTCAATCATTAATGTCTTTTAGCAAGAAAAAAAACTTTTTATTGGATTTATAAATTAAAGAAATTTACATACATATCAGACAAACCTTCTGTATTTATCTACTTTGTTGCATAAAATTTTACATGAAAATTATTTTTAAAACGTTACTAATTATGATATTTTAAATATAATATGAAATATATATGTATGTATGTATCTATGCATGCATGCATAGACATATATTTATGTATATATATATATATATATATATATATATATATATATATATATATATATATTTATTTATTTATTTATTTATTTATTTATTTATGTATATATACATACATCCATTCATATGCATACATAGAAGATAACCCTAGCCCTCTCCATTCCCACGGACACGAGCGTTGATAAGCTTGTACTATCCTGTTTTTGTTGTATCGAGGGATCGAGGCCTGTTTTTGTTGTATCGAGAGATCGAGGACGGATCGAAGACTGAAAAAGACGGTGGAGGGAGATACAGGTTGGCTTTGCTGGAAGGATTCAGAGTCCGCAATTGATTTCTTAGGCGCCTTCTTCCGCAATTTTACCCAGCTTCTACGGTTTGATTTGGGGTTTTCTTCCTATTTTGTTATCAATAACTAATGAGAGTGTGAGGGGGATTTCTAGGTGTTGTAATCGCTTATCTGTATTGTTTTCCTTCCTTTGTTGTTCGAGGGTTTTCAATTAGATCTCCTGTAAAGGCCGCAAAGGATGTATTCTTGTTATTTTTGGTACCAGTGACTCTCCATAGTTGTTTTATATTTCCTTCTTTCGTTCTTTTTGTTTAATCGCAATTTTCTTCGCTCTTGGTTTTTGGTTTGTATAAAAAAAAGGATAAAATAACTAAAATAAAAAAAAAGGTACAAGCTTGTTCTTGTATCTGTTGTTGCAAGCAAGAACTTTTATCGCAAGAAGAAAAAAAAAAAAAAAACCATTTAAAGGAGGGGAAAGCTTAATGGGCAGTTCGATTGTCGCAAAGCGTAGTAATGGATATCTTGGGGTCACTGAACCGATCTCCTTTAGTGGTCCCACTGAGTTAGATGTGATTAAAACTCGAGAGTTGGAGAAGGTACTTTTCTTGGATATTTTACTTCCAAATTATACACATTTTGTGCTGGCTCTGTATGTTAAATCCTATGCAATACATTTTTTTGGCCAGTTTCTTGAAGACGCTGGATTGTATGAAAGTCCAGAAGAAGCAATATCGAGGGAGGAGGTCCTTGGGAGGTTGGATCAGGTTAATCTTTTATAATATTATATTAATTATAAGTTGTCCTCAATGGTCTAGTCTTATATTTCACATGACATTTCTGCTTTTTGGTTTGCTACAGATAGTGAAGATCTGGGTTAAAAAGATCAGTAGGGCAAAGGGTTTTAACGAGCAGTTTGTTCAAGAAGCAAATGCAAAAATCTTCACTTTTGGGTCTTACCGTCTTGGGGTATAAATTTCTCATCTAATTTTTTTCCTCTCTTTTTTTATAGGAAATTTCTTTGTTGTTATAGAACGGTTGGAAGTTTAACAATCATTTTACTTGGTTTGAAACTTGAATTTTAGGACTAAGAGTTTTTTGTGCAAAATAAATTGGTATGTTGATTGTGAGAACAATATAAATTTTATGATGTATTTGCATTGATGAAGCATTTTGTTGACTAACATAAAACTATTTACTTCTTGGAAGTATTTTCTGTAAATATAATGGTTCATGTGAAATTGGTTATATTTAGTGGTTTGGCATATGCATAAATTGTGCTTGCTTCTTTACATCTTGTATTTTGGGTGGTGACAGGGTGGGTGTATTTAATTGTTTCATTCCACTCTGTAAAGTTGTCTCCATTTGTATGGGTTTGTCGAATATATTCATCATGAAGAAGATTTTTAGTGAACTAAGCATTTTGATGAGTGTTTTTTGTATTTTGTTTAAGGATGCAATTGAGCAAGGTTGATCTGAGTTTCTCATGGATTGGACTTAGCCTAGTTATTCTAAAATTTGTACATGTTCTGTTCAAGCTTGAACCAAGTTTCACTTATATGTTTGTACATGAGTTGTTTGAATTTTTTTGTAATCATACTTGGTTTCTACATCACTTGCCTAAATTAATTAAATGATTACTTTATAGAAAGTTAAAATTTAAATGGGTACTTTATTTCTCATATGAACAATAAATTGCTTAAAAGTAAATGCTTAAATTTAACTGGAATTAGTAATTAACTACCTAGCACTAACTTAATAAGTCATGAGCAAAATTTCCTACAATCATTTAACATAAATATATAACAACATACTTGTTCATTGAAGCAAAGAACAAAGAAACGAATTGCATTAAATCACATGTACATTCCCAGTAAGGGATTAATTAACTTGAAAAATTTAGAAAGCTAAAAAATAAATCCGAACATACACTTGAGGAAGAAGCAATATGCAGATTCACTAATATCAAATTGATAGTAATGACTGAAATTTAATTTAGTTTATTAAAATTTTAAAAATAATTATTAATATCTTGAAATTAATTGGTGTTAATATGAAATTTATTCTTCAATATTCTCAAAAAAATTTTAAAAAAATAATTAAATATTTGAAATAATTAGTGTAATTATGATATTTTTATTATTAAGGTGTGATAAATAAACATTTTTTAATTAAGTAAATATTTTATTGATAATTAATCATAAAATATAATTGATATTAAGTTAAAATCTATTATTTTTAAATAAGCACATAAGAAAATTATATTTAATCAAACTTAAATTAAAAAATTTAGGAGTTATTTTTGAGCTCAATATTAAGCTTTTAACAAGTTTATTGTTGAACAACAAATAAGCTAGTTTGTAAACATAAATAAATGAGTTGGATTGTGTTCAAGCTTAGTTAATGCCACTTTTGATTTCTTAAAAAGTATTCAGATTTGTTTGATTATTAACTTAAACAATTATTAACCAAGCCTAGTTTGAGTTATTTATTCAGGGCATTGGTTCAGCGACAACCCAAATTTTGTTAATGCTTTTATTATTGTCTGTAATATATTTTTTGTATTTGGATTTAAAAGATAAATATCCTTCCACATACCAATGAAATCTCTTTCGTTGAATATTTCAGTAGGAAAGAGTCTTAGTTGTTTGGGTGGGTCTGACTACTTAAGCAGAAGTTATTTGCTTTCAACCTTACATCTTTGTATTGAATACCACATCTTTCTATTGTAACAATTAAAAAATTTTGCTGCTATCAACTGAGACAATTAGTGTACTTCATTTGTGTGTTTGTTGAATTATTTATGCAAGTAAATAAGAGTTGGTTAATGATCATGGATCTTTGTTCTTTTACATATATGGTTAAGTCGCCATCTTCAAATTCAGAATGACGCCTTCTCATTTAGCATCCTTACATATATAGTGAAGTCGCCATCTTCAAATTCAGAAATATGAGATAATTGAATGCTTAGTTGGTTCCCTCGGGACTATAAATGGAGTATCATAGGAGATTATTTTCGCCAACTGTCGTAATACTGGTTTGGGCTGTTATGCTGATTATCCTTCATTTGTGGGATCTATATTCAACCAAATTATTCATTTTGATAATCAAACAGAAAAAATATTTATATTCCATTTAATTTCATTTATCAGAGGCTTAACTGGCATCATGTTCCAGCCCTCTTCTTTTTCTGTATTATGTTGCTTTTAGGTTTAACTAGCAGAAATTAACTCAGTTTGATTATGTGTTTTGGATGAACAATTGTTGTTTTTTGCGCTAGGTTCATGGTCCTGGGGCAGATATTGACACTTTATGTGTGGGACCGAGACATGCAACTAGAGAAGTAAGCACAGTTTTTTTCCTTGTTATTTTATTTTGAAGTTGCGCCTTTATTT
Source organism: Phalaenopsis aphrodite (assembly GCA_003013225.1). NCBI lineage: Eukaryota > Viridiplantae > Streptophyta > Magnoliopsida > Asparagales > Orchidaceae > Phalaenopsis > Phalaenopsis aphrodite. Next base: position 675,877 of record NEWO01000128.1, on the reverse strand, counting down.
GCCCAGTAACACAATCTGATGCTTCATATTCCGTTTCAGGAAGACTTTTTCACGGAACTTCATAACATGTTGGCTGAGATGCCTGAGGTAACAGAGCTTCATCCAGTGGCTGATGCTCATGTACCGGTGATGAAGTTCTGTTTTAATGGGGTCTCTATAGATCTTCTATATGCAAAGTTGGCAGTTTGGGTGATTCCTGAAGTAAGTACTGTTTTCTTCTTTCATTGCCCTTAATGATATCATGGGAGTATTGAATGGTATCGCTTTCATCCTCTTAATGCCACTTAGTCCCTTTTGCTTGAATGTTTCATCGAATTATTCTATAAACATGTTAATCCTGTTGAGAGCTTAGTTCTACTTTGTTGGATGACTAATCATCCTGTTTCTCTCCTGTTGTTCTTGTGTCCTCAACATTGCATCATCTTTTGTTACTTGGTAGATTATTTTCAATATTATTTGCTTATAAACATAATTGAAAACTAAAGTAACTCAAATGACATGCCCATCAAATGCTATCTGAAAAGCGATGTCTCTTCTTGTTACTTCAAGGACAAATGCTAAGTGTCCACATCTAAATCGGGAGCAATCCACTTTGCTATGATCAGTTGTGGAATTAGGTGTGGACTTAGGGATGCACCTATCACTCCTAGATTTTTACTAAACTCTTTAGTATTATATAATACACTGAAAATTTGGCCCCCTAAACTTAAATACGTAATAATAATTTAATATTTACTACTTTTTTATTTAATAATAATATGTAATAGTTTTAAATTTTCTTAAGAAGTTTAAAACTTTAAATTTAAATACTCTTCACACCTTAATTTTTAATTTCGCCACCCCTCTAATTTTGATGCTGCTTCAGGCTGTGATGCTACCGATAAATTTTATATTTCCATATGTAGATGAATGCCAGATGAGTAACATATTATGTATTTACGGCGTATTATTTAGGTAAAGTTTTAGCATCCCAACTTAATGGTAATCTAAATTGGATGGACTGCATGAAACCGTGTCGTTCCAAATTGAATGTACTGAATGAAATTGATGATTCACAATCTAAATTTATCGGGAACAATAATTTATATCGAATTTAGGAAAAATATTGTGCTCGCTTATCAAGATCTTACTACAATAATAACAAGAACAACAACAACAGACCTTTATACTACCAATTGGGGTCGGCAACATGAATTCTTTTTATCTATTATGTCTATTGAGTGTCATATTTTACTTTAATTCTAATAAATTAAGATCCTTTTTTATACAACATGCCCAGGCCTTATAGGTCTACCTTTACTTTTCTTAATATAAGTCAAATCTAAAACATCTACTCTCCTAATCAAATCATCAGGTGGTCAATGTTTAATGTAACCAAACCATTTAAGACAAATCTCCTTAATTATGTCTACCACTAGGGCTAATCTAACACTTTCATGGATACATTTATTTTGCGTTTTGTCTCTAATAGTCAAGCCACTCATCAACCTAAATATCCTTATCTCAACAACACTTAACTTAGTTTTATGCTTCACTTTTAAACATCAACATTCTGCGACATAAAGCGTTGCAGGTCTCATCATCATCTTATAAAATTTCCTTTAAGTTTAAGCGCTACTTTTCTATTACACAATAGGCCTGACGCCTTCCTGCACTTTAACCATTCAATTTGAATTCTACTAATAATATCCCAATATATATTACCATCACTTTGAACAATAAACCCAAGATAGCTAAAATGTTGACACCTTTTAATGATATGAACTATTATTACAACTCTACCACTTGATCTACTACTACTAAAATTACATTCCATTTATTAAGTTTTAGATCCACTTAAACTAAGGCCTTTATATTCTAATGCAAACATCCATAATTCAAGTTTTTTTTTTGAAATCTTTCTCTAATCTTATCCACAAGAAGGATATCGTCAGCGAAAAACATACACCAAGGTACATCCTCCCGTAAATGTTCAGTAAGTGCATCCCAAACCAAAAATTTTTTTTTTATGGGCTTTAAACCAATCCCTAGTGTAATCCAACTGAAATAGGAGAGTACTTAGTCAGTCCTCCTTTTCATACTCATGTAACAACTCTAGTCTATTTATCTTTAATGACTTGAATAGAAGTCTTATGAACACCTTTCTTTTTTAAAACTATCCAAAGAACCTCTTGGAACGTTATGGTAAGTTTTTTCTACAACAACAACAACAACAACAACAACAACAAAGCCTTAATACCAATATGTGGGGTTGGCTACATGAATTCTTTTTCTCCATTGTGTTATATTTAGTGTCATATTTGCATTTCGTTTTAATAAATTAAGATCATTTTTTATACAATAAGCCCAAGCCTTCCTAGGTCTACCTCTGCCAATCTTAACATAAGTCAAATCTAAAACATCTACTCTCCTAATTGGATCATCAGATGGTCGATGTTTAATGTTACCAAACCAATAAAAATTATTAAAAAATCATATTTAGACTCTCCTTACTCTCTTTGTACTATCCATCAAACCATTCAATAAATGTAAAACTTCGAAAGTAGACTTGCCTGACATAAATCCAAATTGATTATGATAAATCGTTGTATCACGACTCGACCTATATTCAATTACTCTCCCATAATTTTAATGTATGACACATTGTATCACGTTTTATGAAAATTTTAAGCCAAACAAAATTTCATTAGAAGAACAAAGACCAAGTTAGCTAGAAATCAACACTCGGTAAAGTGCATATGATATTTACTATAAGACTTGATGACTTGATGGTCTCTAGAGACTTTGAAGGTCGTTCTATCTTTTTTATTAAGAGATCAACAATTGCTTAAAAAGACCATGCCTATGAAAGGGTGATAAATGAATATTTTCTATAATGGTGAGAGAACACTTTCTTATTTTTAATTTGGGGGATTTATTCACATAGCACAAAAATCTCTCATATTTGCAAATATAACACAACTCCTGATATTCACTATCTTGGCACTAAAATCGTTTATATGCAACGAAGATAAACGATAATTGCACATGAAAGTTCATGACATATTCCCCAAGGAAACCCAATTGTAACTTGAGAACCAGGAAAGGATAGCAAGGACCTTGCTCTAGCTAAGGTTGGGGCTTTGGCTGTCAATGAAGTTTTATCTAGTACTCAAACCAAGCCCTTTAGACTCCAATGTTGACTTCCATAATTCAAGTTTTTCCATGCTTTCTCTCTAGTCTTATCCACGAGAAGGATATCATTAGCGAAAGCATACACCAAAGTGCATCCTCTTGTAAATATCTAGTAAGAGCATCCATAACTTAAGCAAACAGATATGGGCTTAAAGCCAATTCCTTGATGTAATACAATTGAAATAGGAAAATATTTGGTCAATCCTTCTTCTGTTCGAACACAAGTAATAACTCTAGTGTACATATCTTTAATGACTTGAATATAAGTCATATCAACACATATCTTCTCTAGAACCCTCCAAAGCATGTCTTTTGGAACCTTATCGTAAGTTTTTTCTAAATCAATAAAAATCATATGTATATCCTCTTTATTCTCTTTGAACTTTTTTGTCAAACCTCTCAATAAATGTATATCTTACATAGTAGACCTTCCTGACATAAATCGAAATTGATTATGAGAAATCTTTATAATCTCTTAACCTGTGTTCAATTACCCTCACCCATAATTTTGAAGTATGACACATCAATTTAATTCCTCTATAATTTGCACCCTCTTGTGCGTCCCATTTTATTCTTAAAAATGGGGACCAAAAAACTCTTCCTCCACTCAGACATTTTTTTTTAGTTTTTGAATAATTTAAAGAATTTACTAAGTCAAGAAAATCCCAAATCTTTCATATATCTCCACACTTCAATTATGATGTTATCAGGTCCTATAGCTTTCTACTCTTGGTTTTCTTTAGCCTTCTCAACTTCTTTTTTATTAATGTGACGGTAAAAAAGAAACATTTTATTATTATTAATGATATCAAGATCACTAAGGTTAATCGCATTTTCAAAAATTTCATTAAAAAATTTATCAAAATAACTCACCCATCCATGTTGAATATCTTTTTCCTAAAGAAAAACACTTCTTGATTTTCTTCAAATTTAATACACTTTGCTTGAGTTAAATCTTTACTTTTTCTTTCTCATTGTTTGTTTAGTTTATACATATATTTTTCACCCTCTTTTATATCTAATATATTATAAAGATCACTAAAAACAAAATTTTTAGCGGTGATTGTTCTCTTAGACTTCTTACGGGTCATTTTATATTTTTTCCAGTTTTCTAAGCTTTTACTTTTAAACCAATTTTTATAACATAATTTCTTGTTTTTTATCTGTTCTTGCACATTGTTCCATCAACTTTTTTATTTATAAAACTATTTTCTTTTAATTCTTGATGTACATCTTTTGCCACTTTTTTAATAGTGTTTGTTTAATTTATTCCACATAGAATTTGCTTTTTCGTAAACACTCTAAATCTTAAAATTTTGAAGTTTACTCATAGAAATAATTTTATTCGTCTTTTTGGTGTCTCCATCTTATTCTACAACAATGATCCCTAGTATATTTTATGTTGCTATTCATCTTAAAATCTAGAAGTAATAATCGATGTTGAGTGCTTAAATTATCATTTGGAATGACCTTACAATCTTAACATTCTCGACGATTTCTTTTTCTCATAAGAAAATAGTTAATTTGTGTTTTATTAGATTCATTGTTATAAGTAATAATATGCTCATCTCTTTTCTCATACGCTAAAGTAAAATTTTATATGACTACATTTTTCATCAATCACTCCAAAACCGTGGCCACCATGAATATTTCTAAAAATTTTTATCACTCTATTGACATGTCCATTTAAATCTTCTCCAATAAAATTTTTTCTTCAAGAGGTATCATTTGTATTAAGTCTTCTACGTCACTCCAAAATTGATCTTTAGAACATATATTTGAATCTACTTGAGGAGCGTAAGCACTTATAATATTAAGAATCTTAGTATTAATAATAATCTTAAGGGCTATAATTCTATCTCCAATTCTATTAATTTTCATAACATTATCTTTCAAACTCTTATCTATAATTACACCTACACAATTTCTATTGCTACTCTTACATGAATGCCAAAGTTTAAAACCTAAGTTATCAATCTTCATAGTCTCTTTTTCACCTATTTAATTTTTTAAATACATAAGATATTTATCTTTTTAAGAATCATAAGATCAACTAATTCTTTTAATTTACCTGTGAGAGTATCTATATTCCAAGATCTTATCCTAATATTAGTTTCATGTACTAATTTACTTACACACATCTGTCCATAATGTGGGAACACTTATTTGACATTACACCCAAGCAATGGTGTAGCAGCCCTTGCACAGTTGTCACTGTATTTAAAACATTCATCGCATTGCTTCCAGGAGACTCCCTAGCAATTACACAATGATGATACACTTACTAGCAGCGGTGAGAAGTCAAGGGTGGAGAAAAGAGGGTGATAGGAAGATTGGAAGTTGCTGGCTGATGAGTTGGCACCATTGGTTAGCCATTTGCTAGGGATCTCAATTCTTTAGTTCTTTCCCCCTAGGCTACCTCATCTCCATGAGCCTCCCTCCTCTGCAAAATTTGTTCGCTTTTGCGGAGTGACTCTCCCTAGTATATTTCTTGAACGATGGACTAGGTTTACTGTGGTAATGACATGCAACTATGGTGATAGTTTTGCTATATTTTGAAGCCTATTGTGGTATAGTGGTAAATAGTATTTTTTGGTTGTTATACTTATAACAATAATATTTTAGTTGTATGAATGTAAATCCGCCTTTCAATTTTTTTAAACTCAATTATTTCACTGCTTCCTTTCCAAAGACAAAAGAAACAATTAATAAATAATGTGGTAGTCTACACTGACATATCCCTTACGTCTCTATTTTTATTTAACTATGATTTAATCTGAACCGACCTTGAAGAATTTCTGTGCTGACAATGTTCATAGGCAGCCATTTATCGGTGCTTGGCAATTTCCTTGCAGTTATATATTGTTTCATCCACCTCAAATGCGCTTTTTTTCTTTTTTTCTTCTAATGAAACACTTCTTATTGCATGATTCTTTTTCCTTTTTGTTCTTTTTCCAATATGACTAGAATGTAGATGTTGATATTAACATCAATCCCTCTTTACTCTTGCGATGAGAAGGCCAGTTTAAATATGTCTAAGATGGCTAGCTGTCGTATCCATTATTGGCATGACAATCATTAGATCGATTTTTTGATATTGCTAAGTGTCTTTTTAAATTTTTTCTCTTGATTACAGTTAGTTGTCTGAAAAGACAAAAAATGAGATATAAGACAAGTTTCTTATTTTTTTCGTCCATAAAATGTTCCACTTTTTTTTTTTCACAATTGTATGTTGACTTTTAGATTAGCCTTTGAATATTTGTTCCTGTCTACTTCCTGACTTTCTGTTTTATAACAGGACCTGGACATCTCGCAGGACTCTGTATTGCAAAATGCTGATGAGCAAACTGTTCGTAGTTTAAATGGTTGTAGAGTAACAGATCAGATTTTACGTTTGGTCCCAAGTATTCAGGTGCTTTCTTGCTGAGACTCTGGGAATCTGTCTTGAAGAAAATGTGGTACTTTTTCTATTGTGAAAAATTATAATTGTAATACATTGTTCTGATAAATTTTTTATTGGTTCAGAATTTTCGTACAACCCTGAGATGCATGAGATTATGGGCGAAACGACGTGGAGTTTACTCAAATGTATTTGCCTAATTTCATCTTCATGCTTTGAATAAGAGTGCCCTTTTATGCAAGCTTGAGTATGACTTTTTTTTCTTACACAGGTGGCAGGATTCCTAGGAGGTATAAATTGGGCATTACTTGTTGCCCGCATATGTCAGTTATATCCTAATGCCTTGCCCAGTATGTTGGTTTCTCGGTTTTTTAGGGTTTACACACAGTGGCGGTGGCCAAATCCTGTAATGCTATGTGAGATTGAAGAGGGTACGCTAGGGCTCTCTATTTGGGATCCAAGGAGAAATTTTAAAGATAGACATCATATAATGCCTATAATCACTCCTGCCTATCCTTGCATGAATTCAAGCTACAATGTTTCAGCAAGTACATTGCGTGTTATGACTGAAGAATTTCAGCGAGGGAATGAGTTTTGCGAGGTATAATGTTTAGTTTTCAATTACATTATAACTTTTTTTTTTTAAATAGACCTTCAGTTTTCTTCCTGCTGCTTGGGACTGCATTTATGCTTATTGATTGGAATCCCAACTGCTTGATTAGCAAAATATTACCTTCATTGATCCTGCTTGCACTCTATAGATTATGTGTGCAGTCGAGCTGGCATGCTTTCTTATGTCTGTTTATTCTCTCTTGATTTTTTTAAAACTGTGCTGTATAAACAATGCCTTATTCCAAACTGCCTAATGTGGATGATGAGACCAGGCAATGGGGGCAAACAAAGCTGATTGGAGCACTCTTTTTGAGCCTTATCCGTTTTTCGAAGCTTATAAAAATTATCTTGAGATTGACATAACTGCTGCAAATGAAGATGATCTTAGGAAATGGAAAGGCTGGGTTGAATCCCGACTTCGAACGCTGATATTAAAGGTAATAGTGCTCAGTGATGCATGTAGTTCTTTAACAAAGCATTTGAGTTTGGCTGAGTATGCTGTTGTTTGTGAGGCAGATTGAGAGGTACACATTTGGAATGCTTCAATGCCATCCTCATCCTAATAACTTCTCAGACAAATCAAGAGTATTCCACTGCTGTTATTTCATGGGTTTACAAAGACAGCAAGGCGTTCCAGTTCGTGAAGGTGAACAATTTGACATTAGGGCAACGGTTGAAGAGTTCAAGCAATCTGTCAACATGTATACCTTATGGAAACCTGGAATGGAGATTCAGGTTTCTCATATAAAGCGTAAAAGTATTCCGGTTTTTGTTTTTACTAGTGGAATCAGGCCTTCTCGACCCTCCAGTGCTCCTGCTAGTGCAGATGGCCATAGCATTTCAAAAGCTAAGGCCAACAATATGGTGCAGTCCTGTAAATCCAATGAGACATGTAATGGAGACAAAATTGCAGGCGCAGCTGATGAGGCTGCAGTTGCTTCCTCAAATTGTCATTTATTTGAGATAACTGAATGGTTAGTACCTACGGTAGCTCTTCTCATACTTTTCATAGTTATACGTTATTCTAGCTCAGAGGTGTCTACCCATGTGTGTTGTAAAAATGCAGCTGCCAGCCTGGATATATCTCTGGCAGTTCAGATTTGACTACTAAATTAAGAAAGAGAAAGCAAATGGAAGATGTCAGTGAGAGCAATAGGGCTGATACAAAACGTGTGTGCCCTCTTTCAAACAAATCACTTGAAGCTGTTGAAGCTGCAGATGGGGGTGGGGATCAGCTTGGAATAGGCTCGGTTAATCAGCTTTTTAAACAAGCCGAATCAGTAGCGATAAAGAACATCTCAGGTACTCCATCTACAATACTTGAAGCTTCGTTAGAGGGGCTTGATGATCATCAGTTGCAGACTAAGGATGAGAATTTGGTAGAAGCTGGGAATGGCTGCTCTGATATCCATCCTACTGCAATTAATATCGGAACTCAAGTTGGATCTTCTCAAAATCAAAATTTACAAAATGGATATATGGCCAAAGGAGCTGTGGAGGAGCTTGAGGTGTTTCCAAATGTTCTTGTTTCTTACATCAGCATTTTTGTTCTTTATTTTTTTGGTTTCATGATATCTTTGCTACTTGGCAGCATCATCCGAATGAACTATATCATTTCTATTTTTATAATATAAAGATGGGTTGTCAGATTATTTAGAATTTATAATCACATTAAAGTTTTAAAATCGAAATGTGAAGCAAGGCATTTTACCCCCATGTAGAATGAATTTTAAGCTTCAAAACATAAAGCGTAAGCTTTAGCATTTTAATTTTATGTATTTAAATTAAATTGTACTATCTTAATATAAATCATATAAAATTAAAACTAATAATTCTAATTCTTAAAAACTTCTAGTTTTAATATTTTTATCCTTCATTAATTTAACATGTTAAATATAATCATATACCATGAAATTAGTTATGAAATATCTGTTTTTTTAAATAATAATATTATAATAAAATATATTTCGGAGCAAGCTTAAAATGAATTTTAGCTATAGGAAGTGTCACATTCATATCACAATACTTTGTGTTTACAAACCTAATACCTAAATTTTGAGTTTTACATTTTTAAAACCTTAACTAGGCATGATAATGTGTGTTACATTTTAAAAGTTAGTAATAGCGATATTTTTATGTGGTTTGAAAAATTGTGTTATAAATGCAAAAAATAATGTTTATATGTTAGATATGTAAATAAATACATAATAATTGTCTTGTATGTATGCAAATGCCCTTAAGTTATACATAAATGATCCATGATGACAACTTAAAATTAATATGATCAAATTATTGCTTTGGTTGATGAGAAAATTGGGTAGATTATGATATGAAGACCTATATTTCAGAACGCAATGTAAAAAACATGTAGCCTTTTTTTGCTATGAAATGTTTAAGCGGTAAATTTTCTTTCGAAAGATTTTTGACTAATTTATTTTTTTCTCCTTTTGAATAGCATAAATGTTGAATTAGGCTGCGAGATTAAAAAATATGAAGCTTAGTTTATGTCGCTTATCATAAGCACATGCTTCCCATTATGAAGCCCACGCTTCCTACTATGAATGCTTTGATATTCACACTTCAGAGCGGTATATTTGAATCTGTTTGCTTCCTAGTATCATTTTTGTAGCTTTCAAGCATATACTTTTTTTTTAAACACCTAATCAAATTCCTGTGTTAAAAGTAGCCTGGGGTTCTACTACACTAGTCTTGCATTCTACCCATGTAGAAATATACATTACTGTATCTTTCATGCGTCATTTAGCTTTTGGCTTAACTTGAACTTTCACTTGGCATTTTTCCCCTGGTGAACAAAAGCCTGCAGAGCTATCGGTTCCATGCAATGAACCGCCCACAGCTGCAACACAGCGCAAGCCACTTATTAGGTAATTTCGTTGCTTACTCAAATTTTATTTCAATTCTACTCTTAACTTTTCTGTGCTTCTGTTCACTCGTGGCTGAAGCTCATCTTTCAAACTTTGTTCCCGTCATGATTTTGATAGGATAAGCTTCTCCTCTGTCTTAAGAACTGCTGGAAGTAAATAAAAGACATCCTGGTACCATGGATCAGTTTGTTCTTGACACTCGTTCTTCCTGGAAGCAACATGAACAAGGATAGAACAATTTGGAGAAAAGGGATTTCTTACATTTCTAGGTTTTGTACAGTACACTTTTTTCTGTATACTAACAGCTGCGTATGGTCTTCGTCTGTGCTTATATATAGAGTGGTGGAAAGTTATTCGCTTGCACCTGTTTTTAACTTGTTGAGGTTGATCTAGACAGCCTTATGTTTGTGTTTTTTTATTTTAAATTTGTTACTTCTAATTGGGTGATGAGAAGTAAGTACTCATGAGTTGAAGTGCGAGGTTTGATGCATTCTTCTTATCTATGTGGGTAAGTTTAGAATCTGTATAGTATGATGGGCAAGGGCATCAGTCATGCTGCCTGATGTGGATTCCATTTTATAAAATGTTTGTTGTCATTCAGGAAATAATCTATTCTTAAAATTGTGATTGCTATTGTAGATCAATTCTTTCTGGAATAATTCGAGTATTTTCAGTTAGTGATAGTGGTGTTTTTAATATAATGTTAAAGATTTGAGTGTTTTATATATAAATACGAAGGATTAGATTTTAAATTTGCTAATTCCTAAGAACTTTCTCGTATGATTGTAAATGGCCCCAAAAAATAATGAACATAACTGATGGAATTTGTCGAAATTGCTTATAAACATTTCAGTTAGTATTGATGGTTCATTCTTTCTTTTGTTTAAGACGGATAACGATATAATTTAATTTTGTTTGCATGTTTTCTATTGTTGCCTTTTATTAAGGGATAATTAGAATTTGATAAAAAATTAAAATATTGGTTATGTTTTTATACTGTATTTGACATTCGAGTAAAAATTTGAAAATTGAACTAGAAAGGGTGCTAGATTTGTAAACAGCAATGTTTCTAGTGTCATTGCCCTTAACCAGAAACCTGCAATCATTGCTATGCCTGACATGGATGACTTGAATGCAGATCGCTTTTTTAAAAATTTGGTCGATCGGACAAGTTCCATAATTGATTGTTTCAGCCATGTTGTTCTTTACGTGCAGCTTTGGATGTCTCATATTAGATATTTTAAATGTTATACAGAAAAAAATATAAAAAATGATTTGCTCTCTTTCTATTTAATCGTTAATGATTTCCTCTTATTTTTCAATTTAATCATTTTTTTATTTCATCAAACATCCATTTTAGTTCATTCTTTCTAAGCGATAATTTGGTAAAGACGAGATTGAATGGTTCATGTAATTTAAGCTTCTATGTAGTTGTGGGTTCAATATGCTTAAAATTTGAGTTTCTTTTATTTTAAAATAGCGTTGATGAATATGGTTTTTTATTTTAGAAAATGTATTGTTGAGGTACATATGACTTTACAAATAGTCTTGGTTCAAATGGTTAAGAAATAGTTGCAGGCATTCAGTGTTTGACCCTTACAAGAAGGCTTAGGTCTTTTGATTAAAACTGGAATTGAACATTAGTATATTTAACCCAATTTTAATTTCCATTTAGTTCAATCCTTGACATTGAGGTTATAATATCATATGTAGTGTGTTGTTTACTATAACATAGACAATTAGAGGCTAATATAAACAACTTTACATTGTATAAATTGAGGAAGATAAAAAAAATTATGAATGAGATTATTATTATTTATATAACAACTTAATTTATTTCACTTCTTTTATTAATTCTTTAATCAAATTATTTTTTTTGTCACACATGAACATTGAAATATTAAATCTAATTCTTATCAATTATCTTCTTAAATCTCTCTAAAATCTCAATCTTATATTATATGGTTATTGAAAAATTCTTTAAATTTTCAAACAAATAATAATAACTATATTCAAGAAAATAATAATAGTATATTTCTAGAAAATAATTAGATTTAGAGAAGTAAAATCTCGACAGAAGGATAATTAAAAGGGTCATATAATGATTATCAGTGATGACGTGCATGTGACTAGAAAAATATTGATGCATTTGATTTTTACAATATTTATTTTTCAAAAATTTAAAATTAAAATATAGCAGAATTTAAAAAATAATATAATCTATTCAAAGGCGAAAAAAATGTATAAAATAATAGATAAAATTTGCTTGTGTGCTTTGCTACTCATGATTTTAATCTCACTGTTATAATATAAATGCAAACACTATTATATGAATATAATACTGTTAAATGCAAATAAAAAGACAAATGTGATGTAATTTTTCCTTCTTGCCATACCTTAAATTACGAGTAACACGTTGGCCTTATCACATTTTTGTAATGTGGGATCAATACCTCAAGAGCTAACTCTCATTATTGAACATCCGAAGCTCAAAGGAGTTTGGAGCCAACATATCTTATCTTGATCATAAAGACTAGTCATCCACGTTTCTATAAGATTGTCAGGTGGAAAGAGGATAAAATTTGGGAAAGCCAAGGGTTAATAAAAATAAGGGTTTTAGAAGAAATACTGTTACGAAGATATGATTATACAAGTGTACATTTTATTTGATGATTCATTAAAACTTCTTATGGAGAGAAACACTTGACATGAGAAAAGTAGTGATAAAGCAAAACCATTGGGTGAAAATAAACATGAAGTGTTGTTGTTTCTTAACAAGCTAAAAAAATCGCGCACCTTTCTCCTAGCTGGGAATCTAGAAGAAGCATTTATAGAAAGTGAAATCTTCATGATTTTTCATGAAAATGACCATAGGAAATTTATGTAGAGAAACACTTGACATGAGAAAAGTAGTGGTAAAGAAAAACCATTGGATGAAAATAAATATGACGTGTTTTTGTTCCTTAACAAGCTTAAAAAATCACACACCTTTCTCCTTGCTGGGAATCTAGAAGTAGCATTTATAGAAGTTGGAATCTTCATGATTTTTCATGAAAATAGAAAATGACCATAGGGAATTTTAAAAGCAGCATAAGTCACCTATGGATTCATAGTTGACAAAAAAATGTGAAATTGGTGTAAACAAGACAATTCATCAATTGGGAGAAAAAAATTGCTTAAGACCTTAATTGGATAACAACAAAGACGTAATTTTTAAAACCATAATGCTTTATATTTATGCTATAAGTGGTTTTAAAAACTGAATAAACATATTTTTCCAAGTGATTACAATGTTTTAAGAATAATATGTTTATTTTTCTAAAGCAAATTTATGGATTTCAATGTACAAAGGACTTAGTAAATATATAAAATTTACACTAAGGTTTAAACACTAGTATGCCTATTATTAGATGCTAAATAATGTTTGTGGTTCATAAATGACTTTTTAAAATTAGAAAATATTTAAAAGCTAATCTACAACATCTATTTTAAAACCTAGAAATCTGTATGAGTAAGAAAACTTATCTTAGCACTGTATCACAAGAAAAAACAAAAAATTAAATTCATTTCATAAAGATAAAATAAGTTAAATGGTTAAAAAAAGGAGGAAAAAAATTAGAATAAAGAACTCAAATTTTGAAAAAAAAAGTTATGGTCTTTTTAATGATATAAGTTGACCTTATTTTTGATGAGGTCCAATTCCCTTCTTTAGAAACATAAGATCTAGCTATATGACATTATCCAAAATTACCCAAAAATACTCCAAGTTACGAAAATTTCCAAATTTCCCAAAAATTGTCAAAATTCTTAATTCACTCAAAACTCCACCAAAGCTAATCTTAGCCATCCAATTTATTCAAATTCACTAAAAATTCTCCATATCCACCAAACTTGGCCAAATTAACAAATACACCCAAATTTCCAAAAATGCCCAAAATGACCAAATATCCATTTTTTTAATAAAAAATCATTTAAACCTCCTCAAATTATTCAATTGTCCCAAAATTGTCAAAATTGACAAAAATGCCCAATTTTTTTTTCCAAAAATACAAAAAATTCACCAAAACTCCCAATTTACCCCTAATTTCTACCAAACATATCACAAACCCAATTTCATCAAAATTCAAGTACAATTTTACCAAAATCCAATTTTAAATTCATAATTACCCAAACCCAGATTCAAGTCAATCTAAGTCAACTCCAAATCTAATTTTCACCTAAATTACACCCATGAGTCAAATCAAATTTCACTAAGCCTATTCCCCAATTTTTTGTCATGAAAAATTTCAAATCAAATCAAATCCACCATTTAATAGCTTTAAAATCCCAATTTCAAGGCCACCATTAATTAATTTTAAAAGCCCAAAAAACTTTTATTCACTTTAAAAGCCCACATGACAAATTCTTCTGATCATTCACTCAATCAAAATCAAACCTTGGACCATGACATATATGATTTTCTCTCCTACATTTGATATCATGATAACACCTCCCAAAAATCACTCAAAATTAAAAAAAACCTTCTTCATGCAAACTAGCCAAGCCAAGTGCAAGCCACGAAGCCACCTTCAAGCCACATGCAAGCCATATGAGTCTTTGCCATACCACTATACTCAAAGTGGCAAAGGAGAAGATCCTTTAATGATTCCTTAATAAGCACTTAACCCTTCTCATGACTTACTGATCCCATGTTTAACCTTAATCTCTTGGATGGGAACCCTAATCTCTTGGATAGGGACATCTCCACACTGATCAAGCTAACCTCCATTAGGTCAAGCCACCTTAGAAACCCACCCAAAGCCATTTCCATGGTGGACCTAACCATGGTTGACCCAAGCCTAGCCTAAAACCCTTTCCATTTCAATTGAACACCCTTACACATGACCATTCCCAATTGAATTCACATTTTCCCATCACTGATATCTAACAGTGAGATGGTGACTCCCCATGGCCGGGCGGCCACCTTGGCCACCGACAAACACCAAACCTGAGAGGCCACCTATGGCTAAAACCCAAGATTTGAACTCCCCTACTTGGCTCACTCCCATTGGATATTAGCTCTCTTCTTCCCTCTACCTAAGCAACCTTTTTCACCCACCGACCATCCCAATTGACCACACTTTCATGGTCTATAAATCCACCACCACCACACGACCACAAGGGAGACACACATAAACCTTGATGAAACTCTTCCAAAATCATTCCAGAACCTTCTCACAACCTTACGAAGCTCCTCCTAACCATGTTAAGCCCTTCTTCCCCACTGAGAAACCCTAATTTCCCAACGGAAATTCAGGGGTTTTCTGCCATTCCACAAAACTCCTCAAAACTCCCAATTGATCATCCTAAAAGCTTCACAGCACCTCAAAATCACTTCCCCGATCAAAAGACCCCATTCTCGTGCTCTCTAACTTAATCTTAGACCACACTCGAGACGCCCTTCGACCAAAGTCATACCTAGACCCAACCACATCTCAAATTGACACTTGGAGGACGTTCGTGGGACTAAGATGAAGCTTCTCAACCAACCCAATAGAGGCTTCACTTCTTGGTTAAAGGTATAGCTTGAAAATCCCTAAAAATTGCTTTTGGATCTTTATGAAAGATATATATATATATATATATATATATATATATATATATATATATATATATATATATATATATATATATATATATATATATATATATANTATATATATATATATATATATATATATATATATATATATATATATATATATATATATATATATATATATATATATATATATATTCATATATATAGATATATATATAGATATTCATGCGTATCTAGCTATATGGATGTGTTTTTTTCACTTATATGAAGGTAGGAACAAACCACACTTAATTTAGTTAAGTATTGAGCCAGAACTTAGGGTTAGAATGCGGACGGTTCTCGTGTTATAGAAATCAGGGATGATGAATGGATGCCGTCTATTTTCACGTGCATCAAACAAACAGTGGAGAACGGGTCAGACGAAGCGAAGTTATGAGAATCGCACTTTGATTTAGCGATTGATGTGTATATTGTAGAGAATCAGCAGGTGACGCGTGAGCTTTTGACGGGTCCGATGATACAGTCAACACCGCATGGAAAGTAGATAAATATGGGTTATTTAAAAAAATTAATATCTCTGTGTAAAAAATCATAAAAATAAAATAAAAATATCTGTGTGCTCAGTGAACAGAGGAAAGATAAAAAATTAAAAATATTAATTAAGTGTTCTATTATAAATTAATTAAATACCCCAAAGACAAATTAAGTTAACATTAATTAAATATTTATCATAATCACATGAAATTTTGAGGGTTTGTTTCTTGTGATCCTAGGAATGTTCCCTGATTTTTCTAAGATCAGAGGACTCCCCAAACATAAAGTACTCTAATTTTAAATGAATTTTACCTTGTTCTAAGTAAAAAATTAAAAAAAAATTAAAACTAGAAAATCTAAAGTCAAGTTTGCTGTGTTCCCTTTGACCAGAGGATCAAAAGAAAAACAAAAAGTGGATTTAAATAAGCATTATTAAGCATTTTTCTGTTTTTTAAAAATTTAATAAGAAATTAAAATATGAAAATATAATTCAGAAAAATCACTAAAATACCTCCAATTGAAGAAAAATAACCTTAGGATGCTTAAAAAATTTTTCAAAGTTAGAAAGTTTATTTTTAATATAAAAAATATATATATTTTAAGAAAATAGAAATTTTTGTTTAAATAATTATAGAGAATAAAATAAAAATAAAAGAATTTATAAAATTAAGTTTGGGGAGTTCTTTGAGATCAGAGACACCTAAGAAATAAAAGTCAAGTAAAAAAATCAAAAGTTCATTTTAAAATATTTTTTTAATTAAAAATAATTAAAAATATAAAAATATTCCAAAATATCACAAATTACCTCTTAATTAAAGAAAAGAGCTTCAAAATTCTTTTATAACTTTTTATAGTTATAAAAACGTATTTTTCTACATTTTTTGATTAAAATAATAAAATAAAATAAAATAAAATAAAATAAAATCATAAAAATATAAATAAATTTCTTTGATTTCCCTGAGGTCGGAGAGACTAATGAAAAACAAAAAAAATAACTTTCAAAATATAAATATATTATTTATTTATTTATGCATTATAATTAACTAATAATCCTAAAAAATAAAATGCAATTCATAAATTCATGAAAATCATTCGAAGTGGTCCCCTGACTCACAGAAACACAATAAAATTTTCTTAGGACAGAAAGCATGTTTTGATTAATTAAATTAATTAGCATTGAAAATTCATATTTATGGACCAAAATAATTATAAAAATAAATAAAAATTAGAAAAATCTAAATTCTCCTATGATGTTTCAATTAATCCATGAGTAATAGACAGACAAATTTTTATAGACATTTGAGCTAAACTAAAAGAGTTATGGGATAGGAAACCCTCGGGGTAAAATTGTAATTTTGGAATTTTGCACCCTAATTAAAATTTTGGTTAATCTAGAGGGTAAAATGGTTATATTTATGACAACTAAAACTCTGAGATGATTGAAATATAAGGGCAAAAGAGTAGAAACCAATTCACATTTTTTTCCACTAAAGAGCATATGTAATTATTTAAATTATTGATGAGTGGAAGATAATTAAGTTTGGATGATTCAAGTGTGAGAGGGCACAAGTTAGTAAGTCAATATTTAATTGATTTCAAGCCCTAAACTAATGGTTAAGCATCATGTGATCTTTCAATAAGAATCAAATACATTTCATAAAACTTTTTCAAATTTACAAATGTATCCTTAACAGAGCTAAGAGTTTAGTAGTGAGCTAGGCTTGATTTAAATTCATTTAAAGGGATTAAAAGTAAAAGAAAATAAGTTATCATAAGCATTTCTAAAACACTACATGCTCAAGCCCAATTGAGAAAAGAAAATAAAGTTCCCTTAAATAATCAAGCTTACCCCTAAGTTGACTATTTATATAAATATCAAACACAACACCAACGAATTGACTACTAGCCTTTCTCATGGGTTAATTGAGATTTGAAAATTGAGCACAATTCATAACAATGAAATGAAACATTAACTTTATTAGGGTTGATCAATTTAACAATATAGTAAGACCAAATGAACTTGAAATGATCCAGGGGATTCTAAAGTTGTTTAGGGTCACTCATCAAGCACCTTTACAAGATTTTGTAAATTTTAGAGGACATTTTCGCTTATTGAAATTTTTTGAAAAAAAATATCCTCAAAACCTTAGGGACCCATCAAGATATGACTCGAGACCCTTTAACTTAAATCAATAATGAAAAACCCTTCACTACTTATCCTATAATAAAACCCGATGCTCAAGGCCATGAGTCTTGGATAAGGTATTCAAACACTTGCGGGCACTTGAGAATATTTTAATGCTACATATAGATCATCGGGCTTATGTAAGTTAGAGTTCTGGGTGGCGTGGGTGATGACGATAAAGTTTATGTGTGGTAAAAGGGGGGTGTTAGAATTGTATCTCGAACCCCAAAGACCTCGGGGAGGGGATAGGACTGATGATACTATCCCCCAACTTTTGGTAAGAAGTTGCCCCATTGTTTTCTTAGGTTGTCAGAGGTTTTAGTCCAATTAAGAAGAATAACTTATGGACTATCCAATTTTATCAAAACATTTACATACATACATACACACATACATATATATATATATATATATATATATATATATATATATATATTCTTGGGACAATACTACATTTGTCTACTAAGTTCTACATGCATGAAGAAAATTAAAGGATTTTTTTTATGAAATTCTATAAACGTACACTTGTTAATATTTTTGATTGAGACAAGGAACTACCCTCCTTAGATTGCTTGGCTGGTAGCTCCTATCCAAAGTTGGGATTATAAAACACATAGCTCAGCTCTGAGCCCCACCTTTACCATGTCTTGCATTTAACCTTGGTCTTCTATATGTGACAATGAGTTTCATTTTACTCAATTCCTGTTTTCTTAAGATTTACTTAACTTTTTTTCATACCAGATTTTCTTATAATTTATTTAAATTATTTTCACATTTCTATATTATGTCGTATTAACATTGCAAAAACAGCAGGAATCCCAGGTATGCAAGTTTCTATTTACATTTACTGCATTCTACCACACTTTATTGTTCATTTGTATTTTATATACTTGTAATACCTATTAGAATAGGGAAACAACATATTGACTATTTAGGAGGTACACTACGAGAGGACAGGAAACCCAACATTAATTGCATGTTCACACTAAACTTTCAACTTGAAATCATTACATCACGAAAAAGCTGTAAGCAGATAGAGGACAACTTTTGTCAATGAATCAATACCCAACATGAAACAAGATCTACATTAGCAAAACCATCTCTCGAACTTAAAAAAACAAATTCATATGACTTTAATTTTGTCCTCCTAGTGCGACATAAATTTTCACCTTGTCTTTAGGCTTTTGCACAACCCTGTTGTGTAATATAAGCCCTAACTGTCTTATGATTTTGAGATTGTCATATGATATGACAAAAATCCTCCTAACTTTGAGGCTATTTGCATGATCAGACATCATACAGATGTAAGCCTTAAATATTAAATCTAATAGGATTGAAATATTAAAACAGACCACCTTCAAAATTGAAGCCAAACAATAAGATAGTTTGGGAAGTCGTTGAGGTACTCCTTAAAATCTATGACGTCCCCTAATTTTTTCGTTCCTGTGAACTCCAAAAAAAAATTGTTCCTAGTTAGTCTTTTCCCATTTGATTTTCCCTATATCCAACCTTGAAAACCTAAACCTTGAAATCTTGAAGACAAAAACCTCTGATCATCTTTGAGAGTTTTCTTTAGTGACTTCGGTCATTTAGGATGTAACTAACTATATGGGCTTGCCTCTATAGGGAACACAAGAAGAAAAAAATAAACCATATATAATCTTTATATTAGCTAGGAAAACTTTTTTATCATACATAAAATGTTCACAGACCAAACATATATTATAAGTTCTTTAGTTTATTTAATCGAGCCTGTTACAAGTAGTGCTTTTTTCTTTGGAATAAGTGCATTTCTTACAGTGTTGCACTCAACTAATTAAACTAATGAAATGTATGAGATCTTTTTAGTCTCATTTTTCAAATTTAAAAATATATCTTTGAAAATTACACACATTAGACACAAACACAGATATAAATATAGAGGTAGGAGATGACCTAAGCAGCTAAAATGGGGTTTAACAACAAATTTTTTGCGGTTAAAAAAAAAATCATGGCATTTTCGGGAAACTGGCGCCTTAGGCGCCAAATTTAGCTCCTTCTTTGCCAACAAAAAAAAAAAACTTCAGATTTCAATTTTCTTTTCAAATATGCTATATGCCAAACCATGCCAACCTTTAACTAACTTGAATTAACTCTTATATTCATAATTAAAAAATCTTCTAACAACATATTTTCACTAAGAACACAAAACTCACACACACAAACACAAAAAAAAAAAAAAAAAAAAAAAAAAAAAAAAAAAAAAAAAAAAAAAAAAAAAAAAAAAAATATATATATATATATATATATATATATATATATATATATATATATATATATATATATATATATATATATATATATATATATATATACGACGGCTGGACCAAGTTTTGCTCTGCTAGGCACTAATGGCTTTCTCTGGCAGTGCGGGGGAGTTTGGTGGATGTGTTGTGATCTTCTTCAAGGAGTTTTACTAGATTAAAGTGTTGCTTGGGTTTTTCCTTTTGTTGGGGCTTTCCTGGGAAAAAAAACTTTTGAATGTTTGCTACTTTTACTCTACCAGCTTGTGAAGCTTGCTGAACAGATTATGTTCCATTGCTTTCCTTGTCTGGTGGACTGATTTTCTCAACTTGGGCTGGACCTTCTGTTTGGACTGCTACTGGTCTCTTGCTTTTCTAGCAGTTTTTTGCTGTGCTCCTGGTTTTCAATCCTTTTTCTGGATTTTCTATTTTCTACTTATGTTTTTTGTTTTTCCTTATCAATGGGTTATCCCATTGATGTTGAAGCCAATGCCCAATGGATAAATGAAACTTTTGCTGATGTTGTTGGGAGTGGGGTTGAGGTTCTTAAAACTTTTGAGCATTCGGTTTTTCCTCAGAATCTACATGATGCTATAGTAGGGAGGGGAGTTTGCCCTTTTGTTAATCCTTTAGGGATGAAGGAAGGGGAACCTGCCATTATTTCTCTACACAGAAGATTAATGATCTAAATGCATTTGTAAAGCTTACTCTAATTGGAAAGTTACAATATGAGCACCCTAAGATGGATTTTGTAAGGAGATATTTTGATGAGTTAAAGCTTAATGGCTCATGGAGGTTGAAATTATTAGATGGCAAGCATCTATTAGTTACTCTCTTCATTGAGGAAGATTATGCTAGAGTTTTTGCTAAACAAACCTTGATTATTAATGGAATCCATATGAAATTGATGAAGTGGACAAATGGTTTTGACCCTGCTAAGGAACCTCTAGTTGTTCCTATTTGGTTCAAATTCTTTAACCTTACAATATAATTTTATCACCAAAATGTACTCTTTAGCATCAGTAGAGTACTTGGTTGCCCTTCGAAAATTGATGCCCCAACTTATAATATGGCAAGGCATGCTGGTGCTAGAGTCCTTATTGA
Source organism: Phalaenopsis aphrodite (assembly GCA_003013225.1). Classification (NCBI taxonomy): domain Eukaryota; kingdom Viridiplantae; phylum Streptophyta; class Magnoliopsida; order Asparagales; family Orchidaceae; genus Phalaenopsis; species Phalaenopsis aphrodite. The sequence goes on along the minus strand of NEWO01000128.1, from coordinate 654,120 downwards.
AAGGAACATAACACTCCCAGATATTGAAAGGGTATGGATTAGAACTGAAGAAGAAGGTTTTTGACAAAGGATAGTGGTGGAACAAAAATCTATCTATTATCACAATTGTAAAATGTTTGGCCACAACTTGGAGAAGTTTTATAGACTTCATCCTCCATATAAAAAGAAGATTACAGTGGAGAAGACTATTGCTGATAAAAATTTAGAGGCAGCAGAACAGGTAGAGCCAAGAAGGGCTGAAGATGTAGTTGTAGAAGCTGATACTACTGCAACTGTGATGGACCGACATATTATGGAATAGAGGGAAATTACTACTATTTCAATTGACAGAAGACTGATGGAAACTACTATACCAGATGATAGTTTATTGAATATTAATCATATTAGGATTGATCAGCCTACAATCAAAATTTTAACAGATGTTTTAACTGATGATTACAGGTTCAGAGAAGAAATAAAGAAAAGAGAGGCAAATTAGATGTGAAACAGCCTTTGGATGGGCCCTCTAATGCCCAACCTAGTACTACGGGGAAAGGGAGCACCTTTTCTCAATGATTAAGTTCTTGTGTTGGAATATCTGGGGTATTGCTCGCCCCTCCTCTCTCAAGAGATTAATACATCTTGTTAGATTTCATAAAATTTGGTGCTTTGCTATTTTGGAACCCATGGTCACTAAGCATTCCCATAAAATTCTAACAATTTTCCCAAATTCACTCATTTTGCTAATACTAATAATAAGATTTAGCTCTTTGCTAAAGATGAACTTAAGTGGACTGTTCTGCAGAATCAATCTCAATTAATTCATTTTCAATTTTCTATTGGTGCTCATGTTGGAGATGCAACTTTTATCTATGCTAGCAGCATTGCTCATCATCAGACTACTCCTATGGTCTGAACTTATACAAATTGGGCAATATATTAACTCTTTTTGGATTATGGGGGGAGACTTTAATTGTGTTTCATCTCCTGGGAAAAAAGAGGCGGAAGACCACCTTTATTATCTGTCATGAAAAGATTCAATGATTTTCTAGCTGATGCTTCTTTATTTGATTTGGTTTATCAAGGCCCTGAGTTCACTTGGAGAAGAGGCTCCATGTGGGAAAGGCTGGATAGAATGTTAGGGAATTCTAGATGGCTTCAGACATTCCCTTTTACTATTATTTCTCACCTTGCCATGTCTGACTCAGATCACAGGCCTCTTCTTTTCTCTATTCAAAATGCAGAAAGTCCTAAAAGATCTCCTTTCAGATTTCAAAACATGTGGACTCTTCATCCTAATTTTTTTGGGGAAAATACTAAGGTATGGAGGCCTACTAATGGAGTTAATCCCTGGGTCAATCTTTGGCATCTTCAAAAGAAAGTGGCAGCTCATTTACAGCAGTGGAATTGGAATACATTTGGAAATGTCCATGAAAATTTGATTGCTGCTCAGAATAAAGTTTTGAATATGGAAATTGAGTTTCAAAGGGGAGTTTGCTTTAAGTTTGATTTGCACAAAGCTAATGAGGAGCTTCTGATGCAAATTAATTATTCTGAACATTTTCTGAAACAAAAGGCTACAATTACCAAATTCACTAAGGGAGATAGAAATTCTAGCTTTTATCATGCTTGTATTAACTTTAGAAGAAAGACAAATATGATTTTATCTATTACTGATTCTGCTGACCATTGTTTATCTGATGCAGATGCTATTGCTCAAAATGCTGTCAGTCACTTTCAAGACCTGTCCAATGACCAGACAACTTCTAGAACCCAGATTAATACCGAGCTTTTATCTGATTGTTAGGAGTATGTCAGTAGATTGTGTTTGAGTCACATTCTTTTGGTCATTGAAACTAAAACTGCATTAGACTCTATTGATGGCAACAAGGTAGCTGGACTTGATGGCTTTACTGCTAATTTCTATAAGACTGCTTGGCCAATCATTTGTGGTAAATTTATAGTTGTTGTGCAAAACTTCTTTCAAGGGATAGATCCTCCCAGTTACTTCACTGCTTCTACTATAGCTTTGATTCCAAAGAATTCTAGCAGGAATAGCCTCCAACCACACCTTCAACAACTTATCATCATTAATCAGGTAGCTTTTATCAAAGGAAGGAATATCACTGAGAACATTTTGCTGGCTCATGAGCTCTTGTTAGATTTAGACAGAAAATGTAGAGGCAGCAATATCATTTTCAAATTAGACATAAAAAAGGCCTATGATACCATTAAATGGGATTTTATTTTGAATACTTTGACTGCTAGAAAATGTAGAGGCAGCAATATCATTTTCATTCTGCCATGGCTTCTTCACTGCTTCAAGGGGAATCAAACAAGGAGACCCATTATCTCCTACATTTTTTATTTTGGCAATGGATTATCTTTCAAGGCTTCTGAATCAAATGTTTCTTTCCTCTCATTATTTGAATTATCAACATAGATCTAATATTGGTGTGAGTCACTTGTCATATGCAGATGATGTTATAATTTTCTCAAAGGCCACTAAGATTGCTGTTAAGACCTTGAATAAAGGACTTAAACATTTCCAACAGACTTCAGGTATGAGCCTACACAAATAGAAATGCCAAATTTTTTCTAGCTCACATACTCTTCCAGAGATTAAGCATTGGATTACCCAGTAAACTGACTTCATCCTGGCCTCTTTTCCCATCAACTCTCTTGGAGTTTAGCTAAGTAAAGGTAGAACCAAGCAAATTGAATTTAATGCTGTCATTGACCAAATTAAAAACCAGCTTCAATGTTGGACCAACTCTTTTCTTTCTAATGGAGGAAGAATCACTCTCCTCAAAAGCATCTTGACTGCCATTCCCTCTTATGCTCTTCAAATGTTTACAATGAAGAAAGGGACTCAATTTCCGTTGGGTAGAATTTTTAACAAATTCTTGCGGGCTGGTCAGAAGCAACAACTCCATTGGTTATCTTGGTAAGAACTTTGCAAGCCTCTTCATGCTGGTGGCCTGGGCTTTAAAGATTTCCAACAGCTGAGCTTTATAAATCTTTGTAAACATTGGGTTAAGTTTAGGGTCCAAGACAGTCTTTGGGCACTATTTATGAAGGGGGAGTACTGCAGATCCTTTCATCCTAACCTGGCTAGCAAAAAACTTGGGGATTCTAGGCTATGGACTAAATTGCTGGAGATCAGAGCTCATGCTGAAGATTTTTTTATTTGAGAGCTTGGAGAAGGACAAATCAATTTATAGTTAGATAAGTGGACATGGAATGGGGAGAAACTTGATTCTTTCAGCTCCAACCTCAATTTTCAGACAAAGGTGAAGGAGTTTTGGTCTGATAGTTAATGCAAGTGCAGTACATTGAATACCATTTTAAACAAAGATCATATGCATTGGGTAATGAATACCCCTTTTAAACCTGAGCAAAAAGATAAAATCATCACTAAACAAGCTCCCTCATAGAAACTTTCTACCTACATCTTTCAGAAATTCTATCAATGGCAACCTGTATTATGGGGGGAAATTATTTGGGGTAGGTGGTTAACACCTTCTATGTCATTTTTTTGCTAGAGGTTATGACAATCTTTGCTACCTATTGATAATATCTTAAAACTGAAAGGGCTAACGGGGGCCATCCTGCTACTATCTGTATAAGGCAGAAGAAGAAAGCTTGGACCATTTATTTTTCTCATGTGAGTTTTCTCAAAGATTTCGGTCTGAGTTGTTGAACTAGCTCAATATTGATACTATGAAAGTCAGCTGGGATAAATTTCTAAGATGTTGGGAGGACTGCCAAGAATTTAATTTGATAGTCATTCCTTGTATTGCTGTCTGGTTCATCTGAATGTGTAGGAATCAAGCAAAGTTTGATAACACTAAACCTATGGTTAAGTCTGTTAAGTTTAATTGTACTTCTTATATGTAGAAAATTGTTAAATACCAAAAGTTCCCCAATTTCTTCATCAATTGGGTGCCTAATATGAATATCAAGCCAACCTGTAAGCCTACTTTGGTCTTCAAGACCCCCCTCCTGTTGGTTGGCTCATGGTCAATACTGATGGGAGTTTCACTAAGGAGTCTTCTGGTGTTAGGCGGAGTTTTTAGGAACTCCCAAAGGCATTGTAACCTATACTTTTCAACCCCATCATGGGCTGAGGATGCTCTGGAAACAGAGATGATAGCAATTTTTTGGGCCATAAAGCTTATCATTGTAACATCAAAAAGTTAATTGTGGAATCTGACCCTAAAACTTGTATAAGGATACTTCATCAAGAAGAAGCTCCCCGTTGGCGTACTCTCAGGTGGCTGAACAAGATTAAGGTCCTTTTGAATAGAGGTGAGGTGAAATTTCAACAGATTCTTAGAAAATGTAACAGCCCAACTCACTGTTTGGCATCCATGGGAAGGAAGACTGAACTGGTTTCGGTGGGAAGGATCCTGCCAGCACAGCTATATATATATATATATATATATATATATATATATATATATATATATATATATATATATATATATATATATATATATATATATATATATNTATATATATATATATATATATATATATATATATAACATACATACATACATATATATATATATTTAGCCATAATAGTATCTACTATTTCTATCACCATCAGTAAATTTAGTGATAACAACTTTTTGTTTTAAGAAACATTCATGGTAGCTGATTTGTGTAAGGAGTCTCTCATTGGCATGGTGAACCTCATATTCAGAGTTCATCTCCATTAGTAAACCTTCCTCCAAACTATGAACTCCTTTTTGGATGGCCTCCAGCTGTTCATTAACATTACCAAATCTGTCCCAATTCCATTTTTTCAGATGAGAGGCTAAGTTCTTTTGATTTAACCATAATCTGATCCAAGGGTGAGCATGTAGGTTGGAATTCCAATTATTTTCCACTTCCTTAATGAAATCAAGATGTAGAGTCCACATATTCTGAAATCTGAAGGGTGTATGAGTTGGTCTAGCAGTGTTTTGTATGGAGCAAAGGAGAGGTCTATGATCAGATCCAGCCATTGCAAGGTGAGTGACAGTAGAGAATTGAAATGTTTGAAACCATAAAGAGTTGCCAAGCAATCTATCCAATCTTTCCCACAAAGTGCCTCTTCTCCAAGTGAACTTTGGACCTTGAAAGCCTAGATCAAAAAGTTTAGAATCACTGATGAAGTTATTGAATTTGGCTATTGGAGAGAGTGTAAAGGGGCTTTACCCCCTCTTTTTTTAGTTGGAGAAGTAATACAATTGAAGTCACCCCCCAAAATCCAGAAAGAGTCAATGTTTTGTCCCAAATTCCTCAGCTCATGCCACAGTTCTTGTTGGTTTCTAGGAAGGCTGCTAGCATAGATGAATGATGTAAATCCCACCTGTGCTCCAATAGCAAACTGAATATGAAGAAACTAATGATGGTTAACAAGTAAGCTGCGCTTAATTTCAGGTCTGACAAACAACTTGATTTTATTAGTGGAACTAGCATAAAAAGTAAACTTGGAAAACTTGTTGATGATATTTTGAGGATATTTGGTGACCATAGGTTCAAGAATAGCAAAGCACCAAATCTTGTGAATTCTGATGAGATGTCTTAATCTCAAAAGAGAGGAGGGGTGAGCCACTCCTCTGATGTTCCAACACAAAATATTAATCATGGGATCTTTAGCATTTTAAAGAGGAATACTAATCACTGATAGGAGAAAATTGGGTGGAAGGTTAAGACCTTGACCTAATTCTTCCTCTAATATGTGTAGAGGTAGAGCCAGAATGAGTCTTAGCCTTTCCATCCTTCTTAGGGGAGTTTGTTCCTTATAGAAGTTGCTGCACCTCAGAAGTCTGCTTTTTCTTTTTCCTGGTTTTCTGAATTTGCCAATCCTCTTCCAAGGCCAGTTGCAAATCAATGACATCAGCCTTAGCAATGCTAGGAGTAGCCTCATTGATAAGGGAACTTTTCATCACATTCTTTTTTCTTGTTTTCTGACTTTGCCAATCTTCTCCCAAAGCCTGCTGCACTTCAACAACAGTAGCTTCAAAATTGTCAACCTCAGTGAACAAGGGGTTTTCCAAGACACACTTCTCTTTCCAGCAAGTGTGGGGGAAGGAGGGGTAATGATAATGACTTCATTAGGTTCTGCCCTCACCACACAACCTGGAGAAGTTTCCAAGTTGTTGTGGGGTTCTGATAATTCCCCCAATGGATCACCAGAGGGGAAAGTAGCAGGAGGAATAGTGTTCTTAACATAAATAGTTTTACTGGTTTGCCTGACAGCCTCCCTGTTATTAAATATATTGGTATTATTGCTTTGTCCCTGATTAGAAACCTGACTAGCTGCCCTTGGATTCATAGAGAGTTTCTTTGTAGGGGGGTGGAGCCTATAGCATTTCTCAATAGTGTGGCCAAACATTTTACAGTGTTGGCAGTAGAAAGGCTTTTGTTCAACAGTTATATCTTGCCAAAAGCCCTCTTCACCAGAACCAATCCATATCCTATTTATCTCAGGGAGGGTTATGTCTCTTTCCACCTGAATTCTAGCAAGAGCAGGTCTTGCCTTATTAAAAGTAGGAGCATCAACCTTGAGGGGAGAATCTAGTGCTCTCCCTATATTAAACAGTGCATTAAGCTTGAAGTAAGGTAATGGAAGACTAGGTAGCTTAAACCAAATTGGGACCATAGGAGGCTCCTTAGTTGGGTCAAAGTCTCTAGTCCATTTCTGGATTTTCATTGTAACTCCTGCTATAGAAACAACTTGTTTAGCAAATAGCCTAGCATAATCTTCTTCCATTGAGAGTTAGATAAGAAGATGTCTGCCATCTATCAAACCAAGCTTCCATTGTCCAATGAAGTTTAAAGAATCAAAGAAGCTTCTAACAAGATCCATTTTAGGATGACCCAACTGGAATTTTCCAACAAAAGTGAATCTGACTTTTTCCTTCAGTGCAGCAATTTTAGCTGCAGAGAAATAAACTGCAATTTCTCCATTTTTGAAGCCAAGGTGGTGAATGCAAGGGCAAATCCCTTTGTCAGCAGCAGCATTATGAAATTCCTGAGGGAAAATTAAATTTGTAGGATCTTGGAGAGTGTCATTAACTCTTCCAACAATCCCTGCATAAGTAGCCTTAGTCCAACTGGAATCAGTGTGAACATCAATGGGGGTGGCCATGACACCAGCCATAAAAGGAAAATCCAGAAACTTATGAGTAAAGAAACAACAAGCAGGACAGAAAGCAGGAGGCCAGCAGAAAACAGAGAAAACAGGAAGCCTCCAATGGAACAGTAAAACAGCCACCAACTAGGAAAAACTAAAGAAGCAGTAAAAGAACCACCACAGCCTAAGAAAGGAGTGATGGAGAAAAACTTCAAAGTGTAGAGGGAAGAGAAAAAAACATCCTGAAGAAAGAAACAGGCCCATAAACACCTCCAGCAGCTCACCATGTTGCCAGAAACCCTAGCAGAGCACTTCCCTCCTTAGCCGCAAACATCCTTTTTTTATATACATATATATATATATATATATTTATATATGTTTATTTAAAAATATATATACATACATACATACATACATACATATATATATATA
>NEWO01000128.1:591889-639873 GCA_003013225.1 Phalaenopsis aphrodite | reverse complement strand
ATATATATATATATATATATATATATATATATATATATATATATATATATATATATGCAAATTAAATTTCCTTCCAAAACGAGTGACAAGATTTTGATTCTGGTTACTGACAACTTCCAACGGGCAACTCCCTAACCAAAATTGTGCCAACAACATACAACAAGTTTTTTGTGTTTTTATATATTTAACATTTGATTTTGATATGTATTTATATAATAATCTAGTCTCTTAGTTGTATATATATATACATAGAAATATATATTAAAAGCGTATCATTGTGTTTTACTTTTAAAAAAAAAGTTATACTCAAAATATTTTATGTGATGTTAAAATTTAAATATTATTGTTCATTTACAATAATATTTTTAAAAGCGTATCATTGCGTATCATTTACAAGGATTTTTAAATATTATTGTTTTTATACTGAAAGAATATATTGTAAATGAATTTCAAAAAGATCAAACAAACAAAAATAAAAAGAAGTACAACTAAGGAGGGACCAAGTGAAAGCAAAAAAGGCTCATGAGGGGAAGAACATATGGCTCACCGACAAAAGACCAAATGACTCACTTGACAAGGAGAACCCCCCTCCTGAACTGGGCCTAGAGGGCTCTTGGGTGCAGGCTACCCAAACAAAGGATCGAAGCTAATTAAGCTAAGTAGAGGTATTGATCTTGCTCTCAACACAACATGACTTAAAGAAAGAGCACATCAATGCAAGCCATCCCTTATGCGCATTTGATATTGCTCATCAGAAGCTCAGAACTAGCCTTAATGCACTCAACGGAGCATCCCCAAGGATTCTCTTGTTAAGAATTGAGCTACCTATCGAATTACATTAATACATCATCTGTTTGATAGCCTTGCCATACTGTGCCGACTGAAGTTCATCATCCTAGAATCTGTTCTTGACATTCAGACTAGAAATAACCAAACAACAAAGCTAAGCCAAAGGAACTTATTCTTAACGACCCATATAACATCAAATGCAGTCCGACTACTCTGATGCAACACAATCAGACAAGCAGGTCTTGTCAAACCAAAGCCCATTGATGTCACTGATGGAGTCTTATGGTAGATGAGCTTAGGTCTTATACATGTAAAACACCTAAAATATCATGTAAATGCCCCCCTTAATGTAACTACATATATTGTATCCCCACCTAAAAATAGGTAAATTATTTTTTTGAGAAAGAGTTAATCAAGCATTCAACTGTTAATTAGTGTGCACTTCACTTTCTCTCTTTCTTTACAATATATTCTTTCAGTGTGATTCATGGGAAAAATAGGATTCAACATCCTAAAATGTTATGTGAATGTGGATCATGTGACAGACAAGAAGAGGAGAAGCCCATAGAGAAAAAAATCCACAATAGAGACGTCATCAACATGGAGTGCACTCGAGAGTTTTTGAACCAGAATTTTATGCATTTGATGGACTTTGGCTGGTGAATCTATTACAGGAGATGCTCCGCTGGTGGAATGTATTCCTCTTCAGACTTTGGTCGAGGGAGGTCATATTGGTAGTGCCCCAACCCTTGTTGCAGAAAGCTTCCTTACGTTAGAGTTACAATGCATCATAGGTAACCATGATTTTCTATTATTTGGTCCTTCAATTTATTATTATAGAACAGACTCTAATACTACGGAGGAAACCATGGATATTATCAACTCCCAGTTCAGAGGGACTACACGCCACCTGAGCTAGTTGAGTATGTCAGTCATTCTGCTTCTGCTATGACTGAGGGGGCATTCACCTTGCCACCTTTCCAGTCTTACCACTTGCATTAGCCAACCCAGAGAGGGAGATTGAAGGGTGAATGGAATTTTATGAGTCACTAGTCTTACGTATGGAAAATACTGCGGACTCATTGGTCTGGGCTATGATTCTTCTTCGGAGGTCATTGTATCAGATTTGTAAGAGGAACTAGCAGTCTTATACACTGGTATGATGCACTCGAGGCCCAAGTCACTGATGTGGAGGAACTCCACAACCCAGGTTGTGGGAATGGAGTCTCTTCGAGCCCAAGTGGGTAAATTTTGTTCGACTAGCTCATTCTCTCATGTACGCGCTAATGAAGAAAAAAATAGAACATCATATGATCAGTGATTGTGTGTTCTACATGAGTCTGTTTAGTCAGGGTTTTGTTGTTGCCTGAGGCAGTGAACGACTTTACTAAAAAATGTTTATTTTTATAAATAAAATTTTGCAATATTTTATAAAAAAAAATTTCTACATTTTTCTATTTTGGCTTCTATTAATAGTTATTCAACTTTTGGTCTTTTCCTATTTAGAATTCCAATGTCCAATCATGAAAGCCTAAACCTAGAAGTATAGTGAGGACAAAACAGTAGCCTTAATCAATAGTTTCTTAAGTAACTTCGGTTGCTTAATATGTAAGTAACTATAACGGTTTGACCTTATATAAAGAAGAAGACTCTATAAATAATCTAAACTCTATTTAGTCTTCACATTAGATAGAAGAAATGACCTATCGGGTTTAATCACAGACTGTGCAGATATCTAATTTTCTCTTAGTTTAAACAATCAAACCCATCTTAAGAGTTGTATTTCTACCTTCTGAGGTGGTTTACTACTTTTGAAGATGCACTTGATTATTTGAACTAACAAAATCTTCGAATCTACATGACATCCAGAAGCCAAGTGTTGGTGTAGAAATAAAACCAGATAGAAACAACTACGGTAGACAACCTTCTGTAATGAAGTTTTATCCCAAAGTTGTGAAATGTTTGTTCATTGGTTATTTTGATAATCATAAAGGTTATCTCTGCTGGAGCTCGATTGAGAAGATACTCTTTGTGAGTATAAATGTGTCATTAAGAGAGTTTAAACCATACTACACTCTAGAGCTTAATTCACCCTTTGGTGACTCAACAAACACTAAAATATGAGGTAAGAGAGACAAAGTGGGAGTAGTAATGGGGTGGAGTAAGTGGGAGTAATGTCATGTCCTATGATGTGGGATGAATCATTTGAGGAGATACAATTTGAGCAGACTGACCTAAAAGGTGAAGGGGTTCAGGTTGATGGTGAGCTAAGGGTGTATACATGAGGATGAAGTAAATTAAGGGAACATAGTCTGTAGTGCCACAAGTCCCTTATCCTGGTCTTCACCAACTCTTGAGACACCTGCATCATACATCTTTTATTTAAAGTTCCAAAGTATTACTATTCCTCCACTGTCCACTCCTACACCCTCCCCTCTCAATGTTAAGAAGTACCTTCCACAATAATGTGAGACATCCTTCTGACCATTGGGGGGAACTAGACATTGCAAATATTATTTCTTATTCTAATATCTCACCTTTGGATGGAACTTTCGTTGCATTATTAGACTCTGTCTTTTTACACAAGTATTGGCGGGTTGCTAAAGAGGATCTTAAGAGAAAAGTAGTGATGCATGTAGAGCTTTGATCTCTTACTAAGCACAAAACATGGTAAATTATATCACTACCAGTAGGGAAGAAGGCAGTTGGATGAAAATGGATCTTTATAGTAAAGCAAACACTAGAAGAGAAGATGTTGAGGTACAAAACACGACTACAGGCAGAGAAGGTATAGTCAGAAGTATGACATTGATGATAATGAAACTTTTGTACCAGTAGTGAAGATGAGCACGGTAAGGACACTAGCTTCACTGATGGTAAAAATGTGGTAGAGACTCCACTAACTGGATGTAAAGAATTCCTTACTTTGTGAGGAGCTACTAGAGGAGATATATATGGGTATACTCCTAAGATTTATTATATCCCAGAAAGTGGGCAAGGTCTATAGGCTCTGGAAGTCACAATATGACCTAAAATAGCCTTATTAGGTATGGTTTGACAAGTTTAGAATCATGATGGTTAGTATGGGATATCAGCAAATCAATGCAAACCACATGGTATTCTTTTAGTGACATGAGGGCCACACTACCAGACATGTCGTGTATCTCGATGACATAATTATCATTGGTAATGATGATGAAGTGATGCTCAATTAAAAGGAAGATTATGAATACAATTTGAGGTAAAAGATTTGGGATAACTTGGATACTTTCTTGGGATTGAAGTGGCCCTTAGACTTGAAGTGATGGTCTTATTTGAAAGAAAATATGTATTAGATTTCCTCATAGAGACAGGTATGTGAGGGTGTGACAAGAGGAAAATATGTTGTGATTTTCAAACCTATTTTACTCTATTTTTGATGATATTGCACTTTAACGAAATGTATTTTTGATGTTTTGTTGCAGAAATGATGAATTAGGGTGGAGCAAAAAGATGTAAAAAGGAGCAAATTTGGAGCGAAAAATGACTAAAATGTGAATAATTGAACTAGGGCGCCCATGGTGCCATCAACCTCACTGACGCGAGATTTTTCTGAGACTCCAAAATTAATTCATTAAGAAGGTCTGTCGACGGCGCCCTTGAGGCCGTCGACGGCGAGCTCGGCGGTTATGCCCAATCAGGCTTTGGATAAGGCCAAATTTTGAAGGGATTCTTAGGCAACTCTTGGGATAGCTCATCCACAACTTTAAAAGACTATTTTAGCAGAAAATTAGAGAGGTCATGGATGTTTGAAAGGTTCCAATAGTGTGTAAAATTGTGAGGAATTCTTTGAGAGATCGTAAGAGTGGAGGGAAAATGAGAGATTTCTTCCTCCTTGCTGCTTCGAAGAGGAATTCTGTGTGCTGTAAAGAAAGGAAGAGATTCAGAGAAACTTCAAGGAGTTTTCTTAGGGAGAAATTAGAGATAAGTTATTTATTTTTTGTAGTTTGTATGACTTTGATTTTATATATGAATTACGAGTTTTTTTGCGTTTTCCCCATGAGATTTGAGTAGTTTTCTCTATCTTTCTCCTTGTCTCGAGATTTTTGAAATGGTGAAGCCATGAAAATGTTTAAGAAACTGTGATGATCTTTTCACTTTGATCTTCAGTTACTTTCAATCTGGTCAATTGATTTGTTAAAATATGTTGAGTTTTACAACTAAAGTGAAGATTACATCCAAGATTCAGGGAGGTCAAAGTCCTTGGATGTTGGGTGCAAATAAATAGGGAAATAATATTATCGGGCGTAGAATTGGAGATTTTAGAGTGATAGACTGTAATCGCCAATTCAGTCCTATCGTTTGGTTGCTGAAGTGTAAATGTTAGCCCTCATGTGAGGGGAACGTGGGAGCTCCGAAGTGAGAGTCGGTATCCTCCCAGCCTAGCCGCAAATTCAGTAAACAAGCGTAGGATTAGTCAATGTTCTTTATGCCTGGACCAACGGGTAAAGAATATGTATGCTCCTATTTGGCACAATATAATTTGAACTAATTCACTTTATCCATTCACTATAATTTCTTGACAACGAGAATGATGTTTTTTATATATTGAATATCACATTTAAACATTCATTAGTGTTATTAGTTATTTAATAGTTATTAAAATTACATAATTATTTCAATTTCCTATTAGCGACATATAAGAAAATTGAACTTCGTTGTTGTGATTAAATATTATTTTTCTAAAATCTTAGTTTGTAGTTCTAAACTTACTCTTTGTGGGATCTATATCTATGACTCAATTAGAGCCCTATATTACTTGAGCGATACGTATACTTGCGTTGATAAGTGTGGCTTTACAATTATTAAATATTTAATTCATCCATATTTATCGAATCTATAATTGTTATTAAGGATTTGGTACAGTTGCTGAGGAAGTATATCTTTTACCAGCAGTATTAAATACTTATGTTTTTAATACAAAACTACTAAACTTAGAAATGACATAACATTGTTCTGTCGCTAATAGGAAGGAGAACTTTCACAAAAATTTCCATCAATACTTATATTTTTAATTCGTCCATATTTATCGAATCTATAATTGTTATTAAGAATTTGGTACAGTTGCTGAGAAAGTATATCTTTTAGCAGCAGTATTAAATACTTATATTTTTAATACAAAACTGCTAAACTTAGAAATGACATAACATCATTCTGTCGCTGAGGAAGTATAGTTGTCCCATAGAAATGACATAACTTAGAAATGACATACTTATATGCTGAGGAAGGAGAACTTTCACAGAAATTTCTATCCAAATATTTCCCTCCATCCAAAACTACTAAACTTAGAAATGACATAACATCGTTCTGTCAGATTGATAGAGAGTCAATATATGAAGCTTGGGAGAGATTTAAAGATCTTCTTAGGAAATGCCCTCATCATTTGTTACCAGATTGGTTGATAAGTCAAACTTTTTATAATAGATTAGTGGGATCTCTTAGATCGATTATAGATGTTGCGGCTGGTGGTTCGTTAATGTCAAAATCTTTTGATGAGGCTTATTCGTTAATAGAAGAGATGACTACCAATAATTTTCAATAGCCCTCTGAATGGGTAAATCCTAAAAAAGTAGCTAGTATCCATGATTCTGATGCAATATCTATGTTAGCTTCGCAGATTGCTGCAATGTAAAAGAAATTAGATCATTATGGGATGAATTATTCTCCAATACCTCCTATGATGGAAGAGAATTCATCTGAGCAATTCGTGGATGTTCAACCTTCATATGAGAATTTAAATGCTATTAATAGACCCAACAACCCTTGTTCAAACTATTATAACCCAGGTTGGAGGAATCATCCAAATTTTAAGTGGAATAATAATTCTTCTACAAATCAACAATGGGCAAACAACCCAGTGAACCCATTAGAAAATTCATCCAACCAAGGAAATGTTAACTATAGACCTTCTTATCCCCCAGGATTTAACAGTAACACTCAAATTAAGGAGAAGAAGTTGTCTATGGAAGAGCTGATATTGAACATGGGTTAACAATTGCAGAATCAAGGAAATCAATTACAAATTCAAGGAACTGCTATTAAGAATATTGAAAGTCAATTTGGGCATATCACTACTGCGCTTAGTAACCGAACATTAGTAACTTTTCCTAGTACTATAAAACCAAATCCTAAAGATCAAGGAAAAGAACAAATCAAGGAGATACAATTACGAAGTGGAAAAAAATTAGAGACAAGAGTGCAAAAATAAATAGAAACTGAAAAAGAGAAAGTGAATACTGAAAAAGAAAAGGATCATGAGTACTCAGATTTAGAGTATCCATTTTAACCAATGAAAATTACCGTGGAGAAACCTCCACCACCATTTCCTCAAAGATTGAAGCAACACAAACAGAATAAAAAATTTTCCAAATATTTAGAAATTCTTAAGAAGTTAATGGTGAATATTCCATTTGTAGAAGCTTTAGAGCAAATGCCTAATTATGTGAAATTTATGAAAGATATTCTGAACAAGAAAAGGAAGTTCACAGATAACAAAACTGTTGCAGTTAGCGAAGAGTGTAGTGCAATTATTCAGAAAAAGCTTCATAAAAATTTAAAAGATCCTGGCAGTTTCACTACCGTGTGCTATTGGTGAAAAATTTAATGAAAGAGCTTTATGTGATTTGGGAGCCAACATTAATCTTAAGCCTCTATTAATTTTTAAAAGATTAGGATTATGAGAAGTCTTACCTACTTCTGTAACTCTACAGTTAGCGGATGGATCAGTCACATATCCTAAGGGAGTTATAGAAGATGTGTTAGTAAAAGTGGATAAATTTATCTTTCTTGTGGATTTCATTGTTTTAGATATGGAGGAAAATAAAAAAATACCTATCATTTTAGGGAGACTATTTTTAGCAACTGGAAAAGCTATGATAGATGTTCAAAAAGGAGAATTGACTATGAGAGTTAACCATCAAGAAGTGACTTTTAAAATGGTGAAATCTATGAAATGCCCTGCTGTTGAAAGAGATAATGAAAGTTTTTGCATGGAAATTAGTGAACATCTATTCAAAGAACATTTTGAAGAGAAAGAATAATTTGAAGAGAGTGATGAAATTATTCTAGACGAATTAGAAAATGAAAAATTAGATTATGTTCAGGAAAGATTTGAGATGTTGGATATTACGGAAAATGCTGATAAAAATCTATTTCCTTCAATTATAAAACCACCTGAACTTGAGTTGAAAATATTGCCTAGTCACTTGAAGTATGTGTTTTTGGGAGACTCATCTACATTACCAGATATTATATCTTCAGAATTAAATGATTTGCAAGAGAAAAGACTGTTAGATACATTGAAAAGATATAAGAAAGCTTTTGGTTGGACCTTAGCTGATATTAAGGGAATCAGTCCTTCAATCTATACTCACAGAATTATATTAGATGAACAATATAAACCAAGAGTTGATCCACAAAAGAGATTAAATCCAATGATGTAAGAATTAGTTAAGAAGGAAATTTTGAAATGGTTAGACACAGGAATTATATATCCTATTTCAAATAGTGCGTGGGTAAGTCCAATTCATTGTGTTCCTAAGAAAGGAGGAGTGACTGTTGAGACAAAAGAAAATAATGAATTAATACCTATCAGACAAGTTACTGAGTGACGTATTTGCATTGATTATGAAGAATTAAAGACTCCACCGGGAAAGATCACTTCTCTTTACCCTTTTTAGACCAAATAGTAGATAAACATGCTGGGCACAAATATTTTTATTTTTTAGATGGATATATCAGTTATCATCCAATTCCTGTTGCTGCTGAGGATCACGAAAAGACAACATTTACTAGTCCTTTTGGAACTTTTGCTTTTCAAAGAATGCCTTTTGGATTATGTAATGCACCTGCAACATTCCAGAGATGTATGATGTACATATTTAGTAAGTTAATTGATGATGGATTGGAAGTATTTATGGATAATTTCTCTGTATTTTGAACATCATTTAACACATTCTTTAATTATGTTGAAAAAGTTTTGGAGTTATGCGAAAGAACTAATTTGGTTCTAAATTGGGAGAAATGTCAATTTATGGTTGCAGGAGGAATTGTATTAGGGCATAAAATTTTGGAAGATGTAATGGAAGCAGACCCTACAAAAATTCAAGTTATATCTAAACTAACAGCTCCTACTAATGTAAGAGAGGTTAAGAGTTTTCTTGGACGTGTTGGTTTTTATATGCGTTTAATTAAATATTTTTTAAAAATTACCAAACATCTATGCAAACTTTTAGAAAAGGACAAGAAATTTGAATTTACTGAAAGCTGTTTAAATGCCTTTTAGATATTAAAGGAAAAATTAATCACAACCCCTATTATAGTTTCACCTAACTGGAAGAAACCATTTGAATTGATGTGTGATGCTAGTGATTATGTTATTGGAGCTGTCCTTGGGCAAAGATATGAAAAGATTTTTAAAGTTATATACTACGCTAGTAAAACTCTTAATGATGCACAAATTAATTATACTGTTGCTGAAAAAGAGTTACTGGTCATTGTATATGCTTTAGATAAAATCAGATCTTATTTAATTAAAGCTAAATGTGTTGAGCATACTGATCACTCTACTATTAAATATCTGATGCAAAAGAAGGATGCCAAACCAAGGTTGATTAGATGGATAATTTTGATGCAAGAATTTGATTTTGTGATTATTGATAGAAAGTGAACTGTTAATCAAATTGCTGATCACTTGTCAAAATTAGAAAACTATGAATTATCTGGCACTGACAATGAAATTACAGATAGTTTCCCTCATGACCAACTTTATAATATTAATGAGTGGAAAATATCATGGTATGCTGATATTGTTAACTATATTGTAAGTGATATTTTTTCACCTATGCTGACATTGCAACAACAAAGGAAATTTATTCATGATGCAAAAACATATTATTGGAATAAGCCTTATTTATATAAATAATGTAAGGATTTGATTATTAGAAGATGTGTACCTTATGAAGAAACTGAGCTAATCATTCAGGAATGTCATGATTCTGAATTTGAACATTTTGGGATTGATAAAACTGCTTATAAAATTTTACAAGCTGGATTTTATTGGCCTACTATCTTTAGAGATGTTTTTAGATACATAAATACTTGTGATCGATGTGAACGAGTAGGCAATATATCTATAAGAAATGAAATGCCTCTGAATTTCATGTTAGAAGTTGAGATCTTTGATGTTTGGGGATTAGATTTTATGGGATCATTTATTCCTTCATTTGGGAACTTATATATATTAATTGCAGTGGACTACGTTCCTAAGTCGATTGAAGCACAAGTCTTACCTCGTTGTGATGCTAAAAGTGTTTCATGATTTTTAATGAAAAATATTTTCACTAGATACGGAATGCCTAGAATGATTATCACTGACAGAGGATCTCATTTTAGGAATAATAATATTGAGAGATTGGTAGAAAAATTTAATATATTTCAACAAATCTCTACTGTCTATCATCCTCAAACCAGTGGGTTAGCTGAAGTTTCTAATAGAGAGATTAAACAAATACTTCAAAAGACTGTAAACCCTAGTAGAGTAGATTGGTCCATTAGACTGGATACCGCAGTGTGGGCTCACAACACTGCTTATAAAAATTCTATTGTAATGACTCCTTACAGATTAATTTTTGGAAGAACTTGTCACTTACCAGTAGAATTGGAGCATAAAGCATATTGGGCGATTAAAGAATTCAATTATAATTTGAAAGTTGCTGGTAAGAAGAGATTGTTACAACTAAATGAATTGGAAGAATTAAGAAATGAATTTTATGATAATGATAGAATTTATAAAGAGAAACTAAAGTCATAGCATGATTGAAAGATTAACCAAAAGATCTTTAAACTAGGACAAGAAGTTTTGCTTTACAACACTTGACTGAAGTTATTTTCTAGGAAATTGAAGTCTCGTTGGTTAAGACCCTTTACTGTGACTCAAGTTTATACTTACGGAGCTGTTGAAATTGAAGATAAGAAAATTGGAAATAGATTTAAAGTAAATGGACACAGATAAAAACTGTATTTTGAGGGTAAAAGATCAAATTTTAAAGAGGTTTTAATGATCAGTAAACCTGAATGACACCTGAATAGGTCGGGCTGACGACGTTAAACCAAGCGCTTTATGAGAGGCAACCCATAATTATCTTTACTTTTATCGCGATCATAGTAGTTTGTATTTGAAATTTTCATTATTTTGTGGTATTATTAAGCTATACTACTCTTATTTACCCTTGAATCATCATAAGAATTGAATTCATAGAGAAAAATTAGAACACATTCAGACAAGAGAGAAACTTGGCAATTTTTACCTTAAGCGCCGACGGCGCCCTCGACATCGCCGACGGTGAGTTTTTCCCGAGAGTCCAGGCAAAATTAATACAGAGGCTCGCCGATGGCGCCATCGACCCTGCCGACAGCGAGAACAACAAAATGGCGATTACTTGGGTTCAAATGTCGGTTTTTGGCAGTTTTTTGGTGGGAATTGTCCTTTTAAACTCCAAAATTTGATTCCTAGTTCATATTTTCAGTAAAAAAAATGAAGTGAAGCTCCACCAATTTCATTCCTATGGCATCCAATTCCCCTGATAATCCAAAAATGCGAGTTTTTAATCGGTAAAATTTTATTAGTGCGGAAGCGCAGTGAATGTTCCACAAGTTACTGAAGAAGAAAAGATTGGTCAAGGAATGAGAATTTGTAAATCATGGATTGAATAATCGCACGACGGCAATTGAAGAAATGATAGTGCGATGAAGATGGGAAGTGTTGCGCTACACTACCGCGGCCATGGTGGTTCTTGTGGTAACAGAATTTTATGCAAATTTACATGGAAACAACCAGGGAATTGTTTATGTGCGAGGAAGATGGATCACTTTCACTCCTGCATGGATCAACAAATTATACATGATTGAGAATGTTTCTATCTGCCACTATTCCAATTTCCTCCCAATGAGAAACGAGATGAATGAAATTTACCAATATTTAATGGACGAAACTGATGATTGGGAAATAAGAGAAAATGGGTATGTTAGTTTTTCTGTGACACTCCTAAATCCCGTTTCGAAACATTTGCACTTTTTCATTTCTGCAAAACTATTATCGACAATGAAGATCGGTAAAGTTTCTAAAGAAAGTACTATTTTGAATTACTGCATAAAAAGGGGACTGCCGATCAACATTGGATCCATACTTATGAAGTCAATTTTGGGCATGATCGTTCATGGATCAACTTATAGGCTCGGACACCCCTCCACAATTTTCTCACTTTACAGTCAGCTCCAGGTGTCCTACAAAAATCGGGAAAAGGCACTGCTACCTTGGAATCCTTTGGATCCAGCTGAGAGATTCCCAGCTTTTGAAGATGAAAATGACATGGCCATTATAGTAGATCAATCATCTCAAAATTCACTGCCAGTTCAACCCTTAATTCTTGACAAGTCTCTGGTGATCCTGCGCCGAATCAATAAATTGGAAAAGGAGGTACAAAATGTCATGAATGCGATTAATAATATCTCTGATTTCTTCAAACATCTAAACTGGAGGATGAAAAGAACATTTTGAGCACTCTTAAAATTTAGAAGATAGTTTGATACAACTGATGAGGAGGATGAAATTGATAGAAGAGGATTCCACTGAAGAATTTCCATTTTGACCCTTCTACAACCTCTTCGTTCATGTGCAATCAATGAGTGATCTCAGAGGAGAATTGAGTATTGAATCTAAAAAATAGTGGATTTATATTACTACCTATCTGTCTATCTATGTATTTTGATTTGAACTTTATATTTGCTTTACTTTAGAATTATGCTTTTAAATCTCTGTATAGTTGAGACTAAGCATATGATTTTTTGTTTTCGGCATTTTAAGTGTTGTGGCTTTGATTGCAACGTTGAATTAATGTATTGAGGTTGAGAAAATACCAAAGTTAGGTGTGTTATGTAGTGTATATTGTACCCCTTGGAATTTATATATAAATGTGATGTTTTGTGTTGTGGAAGTTTATATGTGCTAAGTACATCATTTAGTCAGTTATAATTATGTCTATAATGATTGAAAAGATGTCGTTAAGGCTTGAAATTGATCCAAAATCATGAAAATCTGGGATTTGAACCAAAATCAATAGAGGTCGCCGACAGTGCCCTCGACGCCGCCGACGACGAGATTTTCCCGAGACTTAGGATTTAATTCCAATAGAGCACGCCGACGACGCCATCGACCGCGCCGACAGCGAGCTCACAAAAAAACACCATTAGCCATGATTTTGACCAGTCAACCGCCACTATTCATCATTCCCTTCCTTCTAAAAATGCCATTTTCAACCTAGGGCTTGAAAGATCTTGGATTGAGAGGCAATTTTAAGGCTTTTTGACACCGGATTTGATCATCTCTAGGTAAGAGCTTCACTCCAAGCTAAAAATTTTTGATTTTCACCATGGATTTCTTCCACATTGAGGAGATCTAAAATATTTGAGAATGTGAAGAAAATTTGGGAAGAAATTCATGGATCTCAGTGTTGAACTCTTGGAAACTATTGGAAGCCATGATTTGCATATTCGAAGTAATTTTTAAAATTTTTCTATAATTTGATTAGATTAAAATGGCTCCACGACAAAAGAGATGGGTTGATTTCGACGAGTCTCGCTTTGTCAATGAGATGGCTCAAACAAAATTCACTTCAATATTTAAAGGAAAGAAGTGCATACAAGATCGAGTTTTTGAAAGTCCGGGAGAAGAAATTGAACGAGTTATTGTATAGCGGAGGTGGGAGAACTTGTGCTACACCACCAATGAACCAGATGCAAATGTTGTGAAGGAGTTCTACGCCAATGTAATCTATTCTGAAGACAGAATCGTTAAAGTGCGTGGATTTTCAGTTGAATTTACTGCCGCCCGCATCAACACCTTTTACGAAGTCCCATACTCTTATAGTTGTCAGTATGAATCCTTCCATACAATGGAAGGCCCCCTGAATGATGTGATCAACTTTCTCACTGATGGGAAAGGAACATGGAAGATAAATCAGTGAAAACGGGTAAATTTTTCTACTTCCATGTTGAATGTCACCTCTAAGGCGTGGCAATATTTCATTTCCTCTACTATGTTACCAACTTATCACCATAGTGAGGTAACTAGAGATAGAGCTATTCTGTATTTCTGTATTCAAAATAGTAGAACTATAAAAGTGGGGAGAATCATTCTTAAGAATATATTGACTAAGGCGAGGAGTGAGACAAGTAGAGGTCTAGGACATCCTGGACTTATTTATGCAATTTGTAAACTTTCTGGAGTGAAAATTGGAGATGAAGAATGTGTTTACCCTATGAAACCCATTACTAAAGCCAATTTAAAGACTTATGAATCCCATGAGAAATGGAGAACTAGAAGTAGAAGTCAAGAACCTTCTACTAGTAGAGATGTCCCCTCTACAAGTTATGACATTCCACCTTCTAGTTCCCCTACGCTCTCTGATTTGATGAATGAGTGACCTTGCAGTGGAAGAGCATAGAGTTAATAAATGAAAGGATTGGAGGTTTATAACGTCGATGCGATTATGATAGTGAGTACCTTCAGAGGCATTCAAATTTTGAGGTAGCATATTATGAAGCTCAGGCCTGACACTACAGAGGTGAGCCTGATGTTACTTTTCTTGAGTGCCCCCGATATACTCCGCATCATCCCGAACCACCTGCTGAACAATGCAACGAAGATATAGCTTCGGATTTTGATATTTAAATGTAATTGATGTATTTGTATTTGTACTTTTATTTATGTATTCTTTTTGTAATAGAAATGGATGTTTGTACATTTAGACTTTCATTTTTATTATTATGTTGTATTTGGATAATTTTAATTTTTGTTATTAAGTTAGTGTTATAGTTAAATTTGCATGTGTGGTTTAATAGATGCTGAGTAGTATTGTGAATTGAAATGTAATATGATTTGTAATTTTATAATTTTAATAGTTTTATTAGTATTGTGTTTATGTTAGGAAATATTGTGCTTGTTTAATATTTTAGTTTTATACTTATTTCAAAATTTCATTACCCACAAATTCCTCTAATAATTTATATGTGTAGAAAGCTTCTAATATTACAGACCAGGTGAAGTAGAAATGTTGAGAAGGCCTACAAAAATTTCAGAATGATGAAAATGCCTAAAATACTGAGGTATGATTTATATTTAAAGTTTTTCTTTCCACCTGTATTATTTTATATTGAAAAATTTAAGTTTGGGGGAGGGAAGAAAAATATTAACTATTAGATGTCCTTTATTTAATTATTTTCAAAAATTATTTATATGATTTTATGCAGTGAATTTAATTCAGGTAACTATATTTTTGTAACTATTTAAATATTATAGTAGATTTAAAGAAACATTTTTGTAATGAAAATTAATTTTGTAACTTAAGATATTTAGTATAAAATAATAAGATTATAGTTAATTATTTAAATTAAAGGAAACTATATTTTGAAGTATTACGAATCTGGAAATTCATTTGAGAAGAAAAGATTGGGGCTCAATGATGTAAAAGCTATGAAATACTTATAAGGTAAAAGAATGCTTTGAGTTTCAAATTTAGCGAAAGAAAGGTGATATGCAAAATCATTAAAGGCTATCCAGATATAGTAATCCTCACTTGAAAAAGGAAAAAGAAAGGATTGAAAACAATCCCTGAAAAGAAAAGAAATATATATAGGATCGAAAGCAATCTAAAGGAAAAAAGAAAAAAAGAAATAAAAAATTATATGAAAGTGAGGAGAAGCTTGAGGATATGCCTAATCAAAAATTGGCTTCACTGGACCTACCTTAAGGGGAAAACCTAAATACATTCCTGAATTTATATTTATGGAATAGATCTTATACTAGTAGAGTTCTCATGAAGTTCCTATCTTTTGAATATTCTACGTAACTTAATATTGCAACATATAGTCATTCTTGAAATGAATAGAAAACTAGAACTCTTAAACTTGATGATTAGATAATTTTGTGGCTACAAAGTTAATTCAATTACTTGAATTCTTTCTGAAAATCTGTTGACCTCACTTTTGGTTGAGGTTTAGTTTTTCTCTTTTAGTAGCCTAAGGTTTAGCCATAGGATTTTCCTATTGACTATTCTTAGAAAACTAGATGTGAAACCCTCACCACTAGAAATTCCAAACTCTTCTCTACTCAACCTGAAGTTCCACATGTCGGTCTCAACCTCTAGCATTTAGTAGATGGGATCACTATGGGGGAAACTCAAGATGAGTCACCCTTAAGACTGTTGGACCCTAAGGTTAACCCTGGGTGTTGGTCTGGAGCTAAGGCATTCACTACACTCACTACACTCATCTACACCCACAATCACTCACAACCCTGAACTCAAATTTCTAGCTTAGATCCCTTGATCTTTTGGGATACTCATGTAGATGGTCCTCTAAACCTACTAGCCCAAGGGTTATGGTTTGGCTAAAACCACTATGTAGAGGACCCAAAATGGGGTTCTCATTGGTCCATGGCTTATTGGTGATGATTGGTACCTCAACTCTACAAAAATACTCATCTTGGCCTTTTACACTAAAACACCCCCAAATTACCAAAATACCCCTCTTGGATCCAAAATTCCAAAAATTTGCAGAACATCCCACTAAATCTCAAATATTCCCAATTTCATTTCTCTCAAATACCACAAGACTCAACGACCCAAATTTCCCTAAATCCAATTCAAATGTCCATCAATTTGATCTCAATTGACTTTAATTTAAATCATAAACTTAAATTTATTTTTGATATGACCAAAATAAACCAAATCCAAGCTCAATTGGTCCATGATTTGAGCACAATTATGATTTGGGTCAAAACCCCAATTTTGACCATATGGCCTAATCTCACCAAATTGAACCCATAACCTAGTCAACTGGCCTCAATTAATGTTGCAAAATCTTTATAACATTCCTATAAATCAAAATCAACCATCAATTGGCCTTGGTGAAGTCTCAAATCCATTTTATTTTTGCCTAAATCCAAAATTCTCAAATTTAGCCCCAAATTGGCTAGTCCACAAATTTCACCCAATTGATTTCTTTAGCCTCCCGATTGACATCCAATTCATGTTGAAAACTCTTCATGAGGTATCTGGTGACCATTTACAACAATTAATTTGGACTTATCCCAAAGCTAACCCAAACTAGACCCAAACCTAGCCCAACATGACCAAATTGATTAAAGTTCAAAGGTCCCTCAAATTGACCCTTCAATTGAACTCAAAACCACTTCCATCCTTCACCAAAGTTGTTCCTTATGATCATATACACCAAATTCAATAGTTATTTGGGCCAATTAACATGGATGATCTAGCCCAAAACCAATTTTTGGTCATTTGCACCCACTTGGACCCATGCACTAAATGTGACCTAACCACCCTAAAGCCACCAAATTAACTCCACCACAACCATTAGTTGGACTTAGTGACCAGTCCAAACACCATGAAATCACCTAAATCAAGCCATGGACCAAAGGTCCCCCAAATTAAGGGATCTTATTTCCAAAAATGCACATGCTTAAGATATCTTTGCCAAATCAAAGAACATTTGCATTGAATTGTTGTGATGGATTCCTCTGGCTTCCCTGAGCTCCTAGCCACCTCCCTCTGGCCAGCCAGCCAGCATAGTGGTCAGAAAAGCCCAAAACTGAGAGCCACTCCCATGGAACCTCACCCAAATCAAACCTAGAGGCCAGCTCATTCAAATTCAAGAGCTCATCTACCCTCCACCTAAGCACCACAATGCACCCAAACTTATGCCCTGAGAGCCACCCCATGGCCATTTTTATAAAAACTCACCTCCCACGGCCATGGGAGGTGTGCTGAAATTTTCTTAGAGAGGGCTCTCCAAAATTCACACTGAGCTTCCCTAAGATCCCCTCAGTGCATTCCAACTATTTTCTCTCACTCATTCCCATTGCTGGAGCTCAATTTTGAGCTTGAAACCTTGCCAGAAACCAGGACAGAACCCAACACACCTCCAAAATCCACCAAACTTTAATTGCTTGTGCCCACACCTTCACAACAGCAAGAGAATATAAATCCCTATCAAATTACCCTCGGAAATAGCCTCCACCAGAGCTTTAGACCAACACCTGAAATCGAGCTTGGTCGAATTCATACCTAGGCCTTACACCAGACTAGGGACTCAATCCCTAGCCTCCTTGGACCCCAACGAATGTGTCGAGCACCTCTGATTGAAGCCTCCCTTCTTAGAGCAAAGGTATAAAACTTCTCCTCCTCCCGAGCTCATTTTGATTCCCCATTTACTTAGGCTTGATTTCATGGCACATTAACCGTATTATTGTTTTCGTCTCACTTAGACGAGTCCATAGGATCATACCCGAAGTGATTTGGTTGATTCTAGGCTGAGATCTTACGGTTTTAGTGTAGACGAGCATGGGATCATTCTATCGGGGATGATGATGAGGAGCCGTTTGATCAAGTGTGTATCAAATGGATGGGGGAGATCGAGTCGGACAGCGCTTCGGGACATAAACAGCGGGTCGAGTCAGCAAGCTAGGTGGACGGCGACGTCCAACCAAAGCGCGCCATGCATGCCTTTGGAGCCATCATAGATTGAGGTGGCACGCGCGATTTAAATAGATAAATAGGGCTTTTCTTATTTATTTAAATACCCTTAACTTAGAAAATTCATAACTTTGTGTAGAAAAATCACAAAATTAAAATAAAAATACCTTCTTTCTCAATGAATAGAGGAGAACAATGTGAAATAAATTTCAAGACCATTTTATGCATATTTTATTTTTAATTAATTAAACACTGTCTTGAATCATCTGATTCTCCATGTATATTGGCACATTACCTTGGCTTGAAATTTTGACGTGTTGTAGCCTCTATCATGGGAGATATCCTTTGATTTTTCTAAAGTCAGAGGAGGTCCTTATACAGAGATCCATATTTTTCAAGTTATTCCAGATTATTTCTTTAAAATAATCATGGAAATTAGCATATTGATTAGAAAATCCTAAGAAAATTTTGGAAAGTCCGCCATAACTAGAGAAACCTTTGGAAATAATTTCATGGATCATGTCATTTAAAATACACTTAAATTTTACAAACACTAAATCACTAAAAAAATTAATTTTGGAAAAATTAAACATTTAAATGACTTGATCTTTGATCTCCACTATGGTTTATGATCTAGAGGACTCATCATAAAAATTTCAAAATATTTTGAGTTCATTTGACAACTTAAGTTGATTTTTAAAGATAAATACCACTTTTGACACTTAAATATTTTTTTAAAAATCATAATATAACTCAAAAAATTATGAAACATAGTTTTTTGAGTTCTCTGTGATTAGAGATATTTTATAAAAATAAAATGTTATTTAAAATAAATAACTTGATTTTTAGCCTATTTTAAATATCCAAAAAATTAAAAATTCTTAAAAATCACAAAAATAATAAAACTCATGTAAATGTTCTAAATTGCTTCCTAATCACTTAACAACAATTAGAATATTTTTCCTAATTTTCTAAATAAAGATATTTAATTTCAAAGCTTAAAAATAATCTTTAAAAGCTAAAAATGACTTTTTCACTAAAATAATTCCAATAAATCAAAGGAAAATAAAAAAAATACAAAATTTGCTCCTCTGGGTTCTCTGACCTTAAAGAGATTATTCAAAAATACAAAACTTAATTTTCACCACCTAAAGTATATTATTTTTATCAATTAACCCAGAACTTAAAATAATTTTAATAAATCACAGAGAATTCAAAAAAATCATGAAATTTTGTCCAAATGCTTTTCTGGTCTAGGTCTACCTCCAGTAAAATTTCAAGGGATTAGAATTTACCTTGGTCAAGTTACGAATTTTCTTTGAAAAATCCTTTTTTTGCATGAAAATTATTATATAAATTAAATAAAATTTTGAAGAATCACATTTTCTCCTCTGATGTCTTAATTAACCCATGAATGAGGTAGTATAAAAATTTCAAAGTCATTTGAATTAAATTTGACAAATTATGAAGTGTTAGAGCCTTATGGGCAAATGTGTAATTTTGGAAATTTAGCCTTAATTAACATTTAGCTTAAGTCAAGGAGGGGACATTGCTAACCTCTGATCTTAATCAATTTATTTGATGCTTGAAACACAAGGAGTTAATTGGTAGAAACTAATCTCACCTTCTTAATTAATATTAATAAATTTCTAAATTATTAAAATTTGGAAGTTTATTAAAATTAAATGATCCTGGACTTAGTGGGCCAATAATTACTCAATTTAATACCCCTATCCTGATTTTTAAATAGAATACAAATCATGAATCATGACCACTTAAATCTTAACCCTTTTCAAAACTAATTAAGACACTCACCTAGGTCTTAAGCGCTTAAGGGGTGACTTAGGCTGAATAAAAAAATTGATTAAACAAGGATTAGAGAAATAAACATAATTAAATCAAACATCCTTGAAACTCCACTAAGCCCAATTAGGATTAAAAATTTGGCGAAGTGTTCAATTAACACTGACTTGCCTCTTTAAGCGTCTTCACCCACATAATTTTTAAATTAAATGATAAGTAATAATTACCCTATTCTTAGGGATAATTGAGACACCATGGTTCACTGAGCATTAAGGGTATTTATAAGATGAATTATTAAGCAACATAATAAGTTTAAAAAGAACTCGGGGTTTTCCACCAGGCAGCGAGAGAGTAGCATGGACCTGCTTCTTTCTCTAGATTTGTTGAACACCTCGGAGATCTACCAAACTTAATATATTTTGCTTAGCAAAATCATCCTTAATTAAAATTTTAAGGATAGGACTCACCAAAATATGACATAGGGTTAGGAAAATTATCAAAATTTTATCTTTCCTACTCTTCATAAATTGTCTTAACATGCATTTTAAGTTTCAGGTGGTGGAACGAGAAGACTCGCCAGATACATTTTTACAGTTTTCAGCGTTGTCTTTCTTGTACGTTTATACTGTACTTTTTTACCTGCAAATTTGCATGCTAAACAACGATGTCACCCTGCATGAAAACTAAAACTATCAGGATAGCCACATAACCATAACCTAAACCAAAACTAAAATCAAAGAAGATAAAATTCACCGCCACAACATTCGAAATATAAAACAACTCAAAATTTAATCACAAACATCACACAAAACCATAACTTCAACTAAATTAAGATGTCTCTATCGGATGATCGGGAATCCCTCGGAGGAGGTAACCTACGGTTGCTAACGAGGCTTCCTACAGTTTAAATGAAATTATGGACTCATTAAGTCGGGTTTAGTAAGTTCATTTGGACTAAGTGAATCCAACAGAAAATAGTGATGCCGGAACGAGGGAACCGTAGGATCCTAACCGGTGTCGCTCTAATCAACTTTAATATGCCATCATAAAACTTAAAGAACTTCAACCATAAGGCCAACTGATTTGACATTATAACTTGACACACTAGATAACTTAAACTAGTTGCGACAAGAAGCTTGGAGCTAGCATGGTGGGCAGCAGGACCATCTTCAATAGCAAAACCTGTCTTCCCCAGCTAAACCAATCTTCCTTCCTTGGACTTAAACAACAAAGCCATAGGACTTTGAGGTTGCTTGCTTATGCAACGTAAATCCTCACCTTATCTTTAGGCCTTTGTATAGCCCTGCTATATAATATAAGCCCTAACTCGTCTTAGGATTCCGATGTTGTCGTTTATCACGACCTAAATCCTCACATCTTTCAGGCTATTTGTGTGATCGTTTCACATGAATGTAAGCTCTAACTAATAAAATTGGCAGGATGAAACATCTAAATATTTCTCCTCAAAATTGAAGCCAAACATTAGGATAGCTTGGGAAGTCACTGAGGTTCTCCTCTGGATCCATGACATCCCCTAGTTGCTCCTCCTTTGGATTCTACAATATAATGGTTTAAATTTGAACAATTCCCTTTTCACACCTCTATGTCCAATTTTGTTGAAGAGTCCTACCCTTTAAAATTCCTTGAAGATAATATTTCTTAATTTTTATTGAGAGTCTTCTTAGATGACTTTGGTCATTTAAGATGTAATTAACTATAGGGGCTTGCCCTGATAGGAAGCATGTCCGAACCCAACTTAATATAAACCCTATTTAATCCTTTATATTAAAAAGAGGAACTTGTCGGTAAATACAAAGGTTTCACAAACTAAACAGACGTCATACTTTCCTTAAATTATTTGATCAAGCCTCATCCTCAAGTCTTGTGTTTATCCTTCGGGATAGATACAAGATTTGAGGTACAGTGCTCTTTCATTTTAAAACTATGAAAAATATGGGGTCAATTTGATTTCATACTTCAACGTCCTTCCAAAGCGGGCGACGGGATTTCAGTTCTGATGACCGACAGCTTCTTACGGGCAACTTCCCCTCCAACCCGAAATAACGCCGTCAGCTTCTGGCGACTCCCCTGGGGACAAGCTTTTCTCTTCATACAAACCAAGAAATATTATCTTCACACATCAGTAATATGTATATGTCCTTCTTAGACCAAATTACCCTTCTTTTGCCTATTTCTGTCTTGAGAAAGTACAACTAACTCCTTGGACTTCAGGACTAGCTGTTCAACCATCTTTGAGCAGAGGGGTTCATAAGGTCATTAAGGACTCTTTAAATTTTTATGTGGGGTCGGACCCATAATAGGTGTGTCGATGGGCTGGTTCCTCCTAGGCGTTGTGCGTTTTAAAGTTGGTCCTGTACTGGGTTCTAAACTTTGCATTGCTTCACTCCTTCAGGTTTGAGTTTACTTTTATGTGAATCAAGCCATGTTGTTGCACCTCTTCACACTTATTCAATTTGCTAATTGCAACTCTTTGATGCTTTAATCACAATTGAATAACAAATTTGAAAAAAATAATAATAAAGAATACCCAATTTATAAGACATGTGCGTGAATTTGAGTACTTCTGTCGAAGCTGCAAGGCACGAGACATCGCTAACTTTCGAAGATTCTTCAAATGACAGGAACAATGTCTTCACCAAAGTTGATATTTTCTTTCACCTCTGGAATCGAGTTCGCTGTCAATAGGGATGAACTGCCTGACCTGGCAGTTATTAAGTTTGGACAAGGGTTCGATGATATTGGAGTTAAGTTCGAGAATGTGGTCGTCACAGTGATGAAGTTTGAAACAGATAAGTCTATGGAGCCTATTGTAGAGTATAACTTGAGGTCTACCAAAGAATTCTCCCCTTCAAAGGTGTTGATTGAAAAGAGCCCTACTAGTCTTGAAAATTCTGTAGTTGGGGGCGTTGAGATTACTCCGAGAACTGTTTTTACTCGTACTACCGGATACACTGTCACTGTGCCAACTGTTTTGCTGAGTAAGGGAAAAGAAATTCTACATGAGGAAGTGTCAGTTGACGCTTATGCCCCACTACTTTCTAGATTCAAGATTGGGTCTGATTCAAAGCCTGCACAACTGATAAAGACACACGAAAGGAGGTACAACCAGGAAATTTTGAAAGCCAAATAGCCTCGACAATCCCGCCAACAACAGGCACAACAGTATGGTCAGTCTAGCCAACAACAGCCTTACGGAAGATCATACCGAGTAGAGAATAAGAGGATATCCTTGGCAGAATGACATAAAGTGGTGTATTCCTTCAAAGAGGTAACCATGTCAAAGATGTTCCATGAATTGCTAAAGGAACAAGGATTTAGTCTACCAAATCCGAAAGAGCCAGAGGAAGCCAATATGAAAGATCATCCTCAATATTGTCCATACCACCAGTTACTCGGCCACACCATAGAAAACTGCTTTATCTTCAAGGATTGGTTTGAGAAGAGTTTCAAAAGTGGAAATGTAATGATCCTGAAAGAGTATTTGAAAGAAACTGAAAAGGGATCTGTAAATATGATTTCGGTTGATTTAGGTAACTTCTACACAACCACACCGGTGCTCAACAAAAGAAATGATATTCTTCATAAATCCCCAACTGACCTAAAAGTAATCAAAAGAAACTTGATTAACGCTAAGTTGCAGAAACTCTGAGCCAATATTGTATGATTATCTGAAGAACAAAGAAAAGATATGAATGATGAAAATTACGATGCGTCAGATTACATGAACGAAAGATTAACAGAAATCAATGTCGTCAAGACCCATGCTGAGTTATCTGCGCGCGACGCTCCATCTTCTGGTGTGGAAAATCGAAAAGAAAATCAAAGAATTGACGACCACCGTGATTGCAATGCAAAGACAGTCACAGTCATCGCAGATGACACTTCTAGAAATGAACCAACCAGAAACCATTCATGTTGCAAATAAAAGAAAAGAATTCACCTCTGATGAACAACCGAAGAATACTCTGTCCAAAGCATCATACCAGAAAATAAATGTAAACAAATGGTCGAGCAAGTTTGAGATTTCTTAACCCAATCTAAGGCTGGTGCATTGATTCTAAAAGGTAGACCTTACCCGGAGGAGTTCGATGCAGTACCCTACCCCAAGGGTTTTGTGTCACCAAAATTTAAGCTATTTAACGGGACTGGAAATCTCAAACAACACATAGCACATTTTTGAGCCAGTTGTGGTAACAAAAGAAACAATGAAGCTTTACTCTGTCAACAGTTTGTTAGCAGCCTGTCATGAGTTACTTTCGATTGGTATGCTGAGTTGCTCAACAAATCAGTGAAGTCATTCGATGAGTTAGAACTGTTGTTCGTAAAAAGATTTGTCGGAGTGCAGCATCATATGTCTATTGGAGATCTCATGATGGAAAAACAAAAGCCTAACGACACTCTAGTAGATTATATTTTGAGGTGGAGAAATCTTAGCATAAAGTGTGAGCCTCAACTATAGGAACAACATGCAATTGCAATTTTACTCAAAATCATCCATGGACCAATAGCTTTTATGCTTAAGGGACTCACAATCAAGTTTTTCGAGACGTTACTCAACAAAGCTAACAATCTGCAAGAAGAAGTCAAGCATATGGATTCTCATGAGAAGGCCGAGAAGTCCAGGATAATCAAGAGATTTGTGAAGAAATCTGGGACAGTTTCTGTGGTTAGCAAAGAAAAAGGACAATTTCAAATACAAGTCGAACAACTTCAACAAACCTTCAAACATCCTAGTCAGAATATTCAATAATCATCTCAGCAGAGACCTTACTAGACATATGAAAGACATGTTCCAATCATGAACACTCGATTTTAAAGAGGAAGCAACAAAAAAGATGTTTCGTAGTCTGATCAAGAATCTCGAGTTCAGGTTACCTAAGCCGAAGAAGCCCGATGGGGCCAACAAGAAAGGACATCCGAGATATTGCCCGTACAACAGCTTCATCGGACACACCATAGAAGAGTGTTGCAGTTTCAATGACTTGCTTGAGGATAAGTTCAAGAACGGGGACGTAGCAATCCCAGAAGAATTTTTGAAAGAAACCTGAAAGAGGTTCTATCAATATGATTTCAGTCGATTTGTTTGTTCCAACCCATTCCTATGCAACTGCCAACGAATGAAATACCTCTTGGCTATAATTGTATTACTATTTTTGTTTAGATGAGAAATTAGCATGATCAATGTTAGTCTATCCCATCCCTCCCACCGCAATTAATGAAAAGAAAGGGTTTATTGTTGTTCAAGATTGCACAATATTTTAAAAAAATGATCACCTTGAAAGGAAAATTTGGATGTTTTGATAAGACTATGATTTCAGGGGAGAATGAAATTAATGCCCTAATATCTGAGTCATCAACTTTAAAGAATTTGGACTGGGTCATAAGTTGATTTCAAAATAAGATAGTGTGGTTGAAATACAAATAGTTGACTCGAGATATCACCAGGCTTTTAATTTCCTGCCACATGACTGGGTCCTGACTTTCAAACAAGTTATAATATCCCAGAATTCAACTTAAGAAACATTTGAGGATTATTAGTCAAGGGAATTTGGACATTCAAAATCTTTAAAAGAAATATGTTCTACCAGATATAGTAATTCTCAAAAAGTAAAGGGAGCAAAAAAAAATTTTGTGTGAAAATTCCCCAAGAAGAAGCTTGAGGTGAGCATAAAATCAAAAATTGGTGTATGAAAAAAGACATTCAAAATCTTTAAATCATGCTCTACCAATTATAGTAATTCTCAACAAAACATGAAAAAAAAAAGTCAAAGCAAAAGAAAAGTCTCCCAGAGAAGAAGCTTGAGGTGGACGTATAATCAAAAATTGGTGTCTGAGTTTCCCCTGATTAATGAAACTTAAAATGCTCTCTTAAAAAAATTCTTCTGATATTATATTCAAGAAAAAGTTCAACGATCTTAAGTCTTTTGGTCGGTTATTAATTAACTCAGAAATATCTTTGGAAAACGAAAAATGTTTTGATCACGACCAAAATTCTGAAATATGCTTAGGCTTAGGAAGAAAGAATTAAAGACATGATAATGATATTAGCAGTTAATGGAAATTCAATCCTGAATTCATATCCTTCAGTGTCCAACAAATACAACTCCAACTTCAACTCGAAGAACGTTATAAAGATTTCTCAAAGACAACTTCAACAACCTTTATAGAATATGCAATAAATCAAATGATGACTGCTACAAATGAAGCTACGAACTTACTGCCTCTTCAGCCATGGTATCCGTAGAAATAACACATATGTTATGTATACTTGAAATAATATAGTTCTGATGGTACCATAAGGATGGGCTATTTTCTACACTTGTCATTTGTCAGCGGACGATACTTCAAGAAGTATTGTACCTTGCAATGTTTCAGAGACAAAGACTCATTCTTAGAAGCTCAGACGTCTTGCCTGTCTGAAACTGGGTCCAAATCCTAACAAAAAGAAAAGAAAATGATAAATTTCTCGAGTTCGAGGTTTCTTACTCTTTGCTTACGTAGCACAACTACCTTGGTCTGCACCAGTTTTCTTCATATCCCTGCAAAATTTCACATTCTGCACAAAACCTCACAATTTTTCCTCACAAATGTCAATATTCATAAATTCTACTAGTTTCCCATGAATTCAAAACATGATATTTTAGAGGATGAGGATTTCACATCCAATTTTGCATTGCTTAGCAATGGTCCACACGATATTCTAGAGGTTGAGGATTTCACATCTGATTCTGCATTGCTTTGCAATGGTTCACGCGATATTTTAGAGGATGAGGATTGCACATCTGATTCCGTATTGCTTAGCAATGATTCACACGATATTTTGGAGGATGATGATTTCACATCCGATTTCGCGTTGCTTAGCAATGATTCACACAATATTTTAGAGGATGAGGATTTCACATCCAATTCCGCATTGCTTAGCAATGGTCCACACAACATTCTAGAGGATGAGGATTTTACATCCAATTCTGCATTACTTAGCAATGGTCCACACGATATTCTAGAGGATGAGGACTTCATATCCAATTCTACATTGCTTAGCAATGGTCCACAAGATATTTTAGAGGATGAAGATTTCACATCCAATTCTGCATTGCTTAGCAATGGTCCACACGATATTCTAGAGGTTGAGGATTCTACATCCGATTCCGCGTTGCTTTATGAGTCCCTCCTATCGCAATCTTTCAAATCAAACTATACAATATTTTAGGGGTTGAGGATTTCACATCCGATTCCGCGTTTCTTTAGGAGCTCATCCTATTGCAATATTTCAAATCAAGTTTTAGAGGTTGAAGATTTTGCATCTGATACCGTGTTGCTCTAGGAGCTCATCCTATTGTAATCTTTCAAATCAAATTCTAGAGGTTGAGGATTCTACATTCGATTCCGCATTGCTTTAGGAGCTCATCCTATCGCAATCTTTCAAATCAAAATTTAGAGGTTGAGGATTCTACATCCGATATCGCGTTGCTTTAGGAGCTCATCCTATCACAATCTTTCAAATCAAATTTAGAGGTTGAGGATTCTACATCCGATTCCGCGTTGCTTTAGGCTCTCATCCTATTGCAATCTTTCAAATCAAATTCTAGAGGTTAAGGATTCTACATCTGATACCACGTTGCTTTAGGAGCTCATCCTATCACAATCTTTTAAATCAAATCTAGAGGTTGAAGATTTTACATCCGATACCGCATTGCTTTAGGAGCTCATCGTATTGCAATCTTTGAAATCAAATTCCAAAGGTTGAGGATTTCACATCAGATATTGTGTTGCTTTAGGTTCTATTCCTATTGCAATATTTCAAATCAAATCTAAAGGTTGAGGATTCTACATTTGATTCCGCGTTGTTTTAGGTTCTCATCCTATTGTAATATTTCAAATCAAATCTGAGGTTGAGGATTTTATACCCAAATTTCAATTCCCACCTCAGGGTCAGCACTTAAATATTGATTCTCATCCTTTATGAATACCTGAAATTTCATAACTCAAAACTCACTCTTCGATCCCCAGCAAGAGTCCCTACTCCTTGATATCAACCAGACGATCACCTGCTAAATCCCTGGAAGAAACAATTCACACACACAACTCTACGCATACTTCTGGGTCTGTTGACTTAGGAGTTTGTATTGGTTTTTTCTGATCTCATCGATCAAAGCCAATATGCGTGGTGTGCTTGCTCGGCACACCACACCTATTGGGGGTCCATTTGTTGACCTCACTTTTGGTTGAGGTTTAGTTTTTCCCTTTTAGTAGCTTAAAGTCTAGCCATAGGATTTTCCTATTGACTATTCTTAGAAAACTAGATGTGAAACCCTCAACACTAGAAATTCCAAACTCTTCTCTACTCAACCTGAAGTTCCCCATGTTGGTCTCAACCTCTAGCATTTAGTAGGTGGGATCACTATGGGGGAAACTCAAGATGAGTCATCCTTAGGACTACTAGACCCTAAGGTTAACCCTGGGTGTTGGTCTGGAGCTAAGGCATTCACTACACTGACTACACTCATCTACACCCACAATCACTCACAACCCTGAACTCAAATTTCTAGCCTAGATCCCTTGATCTTTTGAGATACTCATGTAGATGGTCCCCTAAACCTACTAGCCCTAAAGCTAT
The DNA here is from genome assembly GCA_003013225.1 of Phalaenopsis aphrodite. Lineage (NCBI taxonomy): Eukaryota > Viridiplantae > Streptophyta > Magnoliopsida > Asparagales > Orchidaceae > Phalaenopsis > Phalaenopsis aphrodite. Next base: position 611,055 of record NEWO01000128.1, on the reverse strand, counting down.
GGTTTGGCTAAGAACACTATGTGGAGGACACAAAATGGGGTTTTCATTGGTCCATGGCTTGTTGGTGATGATTGGTACCTCAACTCTACCAAAATACCCATCTTGGCCTTTTACCCTAAAACACCCCCAAATTACCAAAATACCCCTCTTGGACCCAAAATTCTAAAAATTCCAAAAAATTCCCAAAAACTCCCAATAAATTCCAAATATTCTTAATTTCATTTCTCTCAACTACCACATGACTCAATTTGGCCAATTTGACTATCTTTAACCAAAACCGCCAAATTTGCCTTTAAGGGCCCAAATTTCCCCAAATCCAATTCAAATGTCCATCAATTTGATCTCAATTGACTTCAATTCAAAAACTAAACTCAAATTCACTTTTGATATGCCAAAATAAACCAAATCCAAGCTCAATTGGTCCATTATTTGAGCCCAATTTTGATTTGGGTCAAAACCCCAATTTTGACCATACGACCCAATCTCACCAAATTGAACCCATGGCCTAGTCAATTGGCCTCAATTATTGTTGAAAATTCTTTATAACATTTTTATACATCAAAATCAACCATCAATTGGCCTTCCTGAATTCTCAAATCCATTTGATTTTGGCCTAAATCCAAAATTCCCAAATTTAGCCCCCAATTAGTCCCCAAATTTCACCCAATTGATTGCATTAGCCTACAAATTGGCATCCTATTCACATTAAAAACTCTTCATGAGGTCCCTGGTGACCATTTACAACAATCAATTAGGACTTAGCCCAAGGCTAACCCAAGCTAGACCCAAACCTAGCCCAACATGACCAAATTGACTAAAGTTCAAAATTCCCTCAAATTGTCCCTTCAATTGAACTCAAAACCACTTCCATCCTTCACCAAAGTTGTTCCTTATGATCATCTACACAAAATTCAATAGTTATTTGGGCTAATTTACATGGCTAACATAGCCCAAACCCAAGTTTTGATCATTTACACCCACTTGGACCCATGCACTAAATGTGACCTAACCATGCTAAAGCCACCAAATTTACTCCACCACAACCATTAGTTGGACTTAGTGACCATTCCAAGCACCATGAAACCACCTAAATCAAGCCATGGATCAAAGGTCCCCCAAATTAAGGGATCTTATTTCCAAAAATGCACATGCTTAAGATATCTTTGCCAAATCAAAGCACATTTGCATTAAATTATTGTGATGAATTCCTCTAATTTCCTTGAGCTCCTAGCCACCTCCCCCTGGCCAGCCTAGTGGTTGGAAAAGCCCAAAACTAAGAGCCAATCCCATGGCACCTCACCCAAATCAAACCTAGAGGGCAGCTCACCCAAATCAAACCTAGAGGCCAGCTCATCCAAATCAAATTGAGGAGCTCATCTACCCTCCACCTAAGCACCACAATGCCCCCAAACGTATGCCCTAAAACCCACCCCATGGCCATTTTTATAAAAACTCACCTCCCACGGCCATGGGAGGTGTGCTGAAAGTTTCTTAGAGAGGCCTCTCCAAACTTCACATAGAGTTTGCCTAAGATCCCCTCAGTGCATTCCAACCATTTTCCGTCACCCATTCCCATTGCCGGAGCTCAATTTTGAGCTTGAAACCTTGCCGGAAACCAGAACAGAACCCAACACACCTCCAAAATCCACCAAACTTTAATTGCTTGTGCCCACACCTTCACAACAGCAAGAGAATATAAATCCCTATCAAATTACCCTCGGAAATAGCCTCCACCAGAGCTTTAGACCAACACCTGAAATCGAGCTTGGTCGAATTCATACCTAGGCCTTACACCAGACTAGGGACTCAATCCCTAGCCTCCTTGGACCCCAACAAATGTGTCGAGCACCTCTGATTGAAGCCTCCCTTCTTAGAGCAAAGGTATAAAATTTCTCCTCCTCCCGAGCTCATTTTGATTCCCCATTTACTTAGGCTTGATTTCATGGTACATTAACCGTATGGATGTTTTTGTCTCACTTAGACGAGTCCATAGGATCAAACCCAAAGTGATTTGGTTGAGTCTAGGCTGAGATCTTAGGGTTTTAGTGTGGACGGACACGGGATCATTCTATCGGGGATGATGACGGGGAGCCGTTTGATCAAGCGTGTATCAAATGACGGGGGAGATCGAGCCGGACAGCGCTTGGGGACACAAACAGCGGGTCGAGTCAGCAAGCTACGTGAACGGTGGCATCTAACCAGAGCGCGCTACACATGCCTTCGAAGCCATCGTAGGTTGAGGTGACACGTGCGGTTTAAATAGATAAATAGGGCTTTTTTATTTATTTAAATACCCTTAACTTAGAAAATTCATAACTTTGTGTAGAAAAATCAGAAAAATAAAATAAAAATACCATCTTGCTCAATGCACAGAGGAGAACAATGTGAAATAAATTTCAAGATCATTTTATGCATATTTTATTTTTAATTAATTAAACACTGTCTTGAATCATTTGATTCTCCATGCATATTGGCACTTCACCTTGTCTTGAAATTTTGTCTTGTTGTAGCCTCTGTCAAGGGAGATATCCTCTGATTTTTCCAAAGTCAGAGGAGGTCCCTATACAGAGATCCATACTTTTCAAGTTATTCCACATTATTTCTTTAAAATAATCATGAAAATTAGCATATTGATTAGAAAATCCTAAGAAAATTTTGGGAGGTACACCATAACTAGAGAAACCTTTAGAAATAATTTCATGGGTCAAGTCATTTAAAATGCACTTAAACTTTACAAACACTAAATCACTAAAAAAATTAATTTTAGAAAATTTAGTCATTTAAATGACTTGATCTTTAATCTCCACTGTGGTTTATGATTCAGAGGACTCATCATAAAAATTTCAAAATATTTTGAGTTCATTTGACAACTTAAGTTGATTTTTAAAGATAAATACCACTTTTGACAGTTAAATGATTTTTTAAAAATCATAATATAACTCAAAAAATTATGAAACTTAGTTTTTTGAGTTCTCTGTGATCAGAGATATTTTCTAAAAATAAAATGATATTTAAAATAAAAAACTTGATTTTTAGCCTATTTTAAATATCCAAATAATTAAAAATCCATAAAAATCACAAAAATAATAAAACTCATTTAAATGTTCTAAATTGCTTCATAATCACCTAAGAACAATTAGAATATTTTTCCTAATTTTATAAATAAAGATATTTAATTTCAAAGCTTAAAAATAATCTTTAAAGGCTAAAAATGACTTTTTCACTAAAATAATTCCAATAAATCAAAGGAAAATCAAAAAAATTTAAAATTTGCTCCTTTGGATTCTCTGACCTTAGGGAGATTTTTCAAAAATACAAAACTTAATTTTCACCACCTAAAATATTTTAGTTTTATTAAAGAACCCAGAACTTAAAATAATTTTAATAAATCACAGAGAATTCAAAAAATCATGAAATTTTGTCCAAAGCCTTTTCTGGTCTAAGTCTACCTCCAGTAAAATTTAAAGGGATTTTAATTTACCTTGGTCAAGTTAAGAATTTTCTTTGAAAAATCCTATTTTTGCATGAAAATAATTATATAAATTAAATTAAATTTTGAAGAATCACATTTTCTCCTCTGATGTCTCAATTAACCCATGAATGAGGTTGGATAAAAATTTCAAAGTCATTTGAATTGAATTTGACAAATTATGAAGTGTTGGAGCCTTAAGGGCAAATGTGTACTTTTGGAAATTTAGCCTTAAATAACATTTAAGCTTAAGTCAAGGAGCGGAAATGGGTAACCTCTGATCTTAATCAATTTATTTGATGCTTGAAACACAAGGGGTTAATTGGTAGTAACCAATCTCACTTTCTTAATTAAGATTAATAAATTTCTAAATTATTAAAATTTGGAAGTTTATTAAAATTAAATGATTCTGGACTTAGGGGTGTGACTTTTGAAGCCAATAATTAATAGATTTAATACCCCTATCTTGATTTTTAAATAGAATCCAAATCGTGAATCATGACCACTTAAAGCTTAACCCTTTTCAAAACTAATTAAGAGACTCACCTAGGTTTTAAGGGCTTAAGTGGTGACATAGGCTGAATAAAAAAATTGATTAAACAAGGATTAGAGAAATAAACATAATTAAATCAAACATCCTTGAAACACCACTAGGCCCAATTAGGATTAAAAATTTGGCTAAGTGTTCAAATTACACTGACTTGCCTCTTTAAGGGTCTTCACCCACATGATTTTCAAATTAAATGATAAGTGAAAATTACCCTATTCTTAGGGATAATTGAGACACCAAGGTTCACTGAGCATTAAGGGTATTTACAGGATGAATTATTAAGCAACATAATAAGTTTAAAAAGAACTCGGGATTTTCCACCAAGCAGCGAGAGAGTAGCATGGACCCGCTTCTTTCTCTAGATCTGTTGGACACCTCGGAGATCTACCAAACTTAATATATTTTGCTTAGCAAAATCATCCTTAATTAAACTTTTAAGGACTCACCAAAATATAACATAGGGTTAGGAAAATTACCAAAATTTTATCTTTCCTGTTCTTCATAAACTGTCTTAACATGCATTTTAAGTTTCAAGTGGTGGAACGAGAAGACTCGCCAGGTACATTTTTACAGTTTTCAGTGTTTTCTTTCTTGTACTTTCATACTATACTTTTATACCTATAAATTTGTATGCTAAATAATGATGTCACCCTGCATGAAAACTAAAACCATCTGGACAGCCACATAACCATAACCAAAACCAAAACTAAAATCAACCAAGATAAAATTCACCGCCACAACATTCAAAATATAAAATAACTCAAAATTTAATCACAAACATCACACAAAACCACAACTTCAACTAAAATAAGATGTCTCTATCGGATGATCGGGAATCCCTCGGAGGAGGTAACCTACGGTTGCTAACGAGGCTTCCCACGGTTTAAATGAAATTATGGAACTCATTAAGTCGGGTTTAGTAAGTTCATTTGGACAAGTGAATCCAATAGAAAATAGTGATGTCGAAACGAGGGAACCATAGGATCCTAACCGGTGTCGCTCTAATCAACTTTAATATGCCCTCATAAAATTTAAAGAACTTCAACCATAGGGCCAACTGATTTGACATTATAACTTGAAACACTAAATAACTCAAACTTGTCGAGGTAAGGAGCTTGGAGCTAGCATGGTGGGCAGCACAGCCAACTTTAACAGCAAAACTTGTCTTCCCCAGCTAAATAAATCTTCCTTCTTTAGATTTAAACAACAAAGCCATAGGACTTTGAGGCTGCTTGCTTATGCAACGTAAATCCTCACCTTATCTTTAGGCCTTTGTATAGCCCTGCTATATAATAAAAGCCCTAACTCGTCTTAGGATTCTGAGGTTGTCGTTTGTCATGACCTAAATACTCACATCTTTCAGGCTATTTGTGTGATTATTTCACACGAATGTAAGCCCTAACTAATAAAATTTTAAGATGAAACATCTAAATATTTCTCCTCAAAACTGAAGCCAAACATTAAGATAGCTTGGGAAGTCACCGGGGTTCTCCTATGGATCCATGACATCCCCTAGTTCCTCCTCCTTTGGATTCTACAATAAAATGTTCCAAATTTGAGCCATTCCCTTTTCACAACTCTACGTCCAATTTTGTTGAAGAGTCCTACCCTTTGAAATTCCTTGAAGATAATATTTCTTAATTTTTATCGAGAGTCTTCTTAGGTGACTTTGGTCATTTAAGATGTAATTAACTATAAGGGATTTCCCTTATAGGAAGCATGTCCGAACCCAACTTAATATAAGCCCTATTTAATCCTTTATATTATATAGGGGAACTTGTCGGCAAATACAAAGGTTTCGCAGACCAAACGGACGTCATACTTTTTTTAGTTTATTTGATTGAGTCTCATCCTCAAGTCTTGTGTTTATCCTTCGAGATAGATACAGGATTTGAGGTACAGTGCTCTTTCATTTTAAAACTTTGAAAAATTTGGGTCAGTTTGATTTCATACTTCAACGTCCTTCCAAAGCGGGCGATGAGATTTCAATTCCGATGACCGACAGCTTCTTACGGGCAACTTCCCCTCCAACCCGAAATAACGCCGATAAAATCTCACTATGATATTTATTTAAATCAAACTTATAGTATTTCTGAATTAAAGTTTTACTACGGTAGATCATAACTTTTATGTAGTACTAAAATTACTTGAGGACAAGTAATAGTTATGTTTGGAGGATTTTGAACAGAGGAAAACAAGTTAAGATTTTCATACCTACTTTATGTTGTTTTTTATAATATTGCACTTTAAAGAAATGTATTTTTGATGTTTTGTTGCAAGAATGATGAATTAGGGTCATTGGAGCAAAAAGATGCAAAAAAAAGAGAATTTGGAGTGAAAAGGACCAAAATGTGAAGAATTGAACTAGGGCCCTTGGAAGTAATGATCTTCTCTGTCTTTCTCCTTATCTCGGGATTTGTGAAATTTTGTGATGATCTTTTCATTGTGATGATATTTTCATTCTGATTTAATTGTGATGATCTTATCACTTCGATCTTCAGTTAGTTTCAATCTGGGCAATTGATTTGTTAAAATATGTTGAGTTTTACAACTAAAGTGAAGATTACATCCAAGATTCAGAGAGGTCAAAGCCCTTGGAAGTTGGGTGCAAATAAATAGGGAAATAATATTATCGAGCGTAGAATTGAAGATTTTAGAGTGACAGACTAAAATTCTCAATTAGGTCTTATCGTTTGGGTGCTGAAGTGTAGATGTTAGCCCTCAGGTGAGGGGAACGTGGAAGCTCCAAAGTGAGAGTTGGTACCCTCCCAGCCTAGCCGCAGATTCAGTAAATAAGCGTAGGATTAGTCAATGTTCTTTACGCCTGGACCAAAGGGTAAATAATAGGTATGCTCCTATTTGGCACAATATTATTTGAACTAATTCACTTTATCCATTCACTATAATTTCTTGACAAGGAGAATGATACTTTCTTTTATATTGAATATCACATTTAAACCTTCATTAGTGTTATTAGTTATTTAATATTTATTAAAATTATGTAATTATTTCAATTGCCTATTAGTGACAGATAAACAAATTGAACTTCGTTGTTGTGATTAAAGTATTGCTTTTTTAAAATATTAGTTCGTAGTTCTAAAATTACTCCCTGTGGGATCGATTTCTAGGACTTTATTAGAGCCATATATTTCTTGAGCGATACGTATACTTGTGTTGATAAGTGTGACTTTACAATTATTGAATATTTAATTTGTCCATATTTATCAAGTCTATAACTGTTATTAAGGATTTGGTACAGTTGCTGAGGAGGTATATCTTTTAGCAGCAGTATTAAATACTTATATTTTTAAGCATATATAAAGTCACGGTCAGGGTGCAAACCTGTAATGTCTCCAATTGATCAGAAGGTCACATAGAGGCGAGTAAATCCATCAATAGTAAGAGATACCAAAGACTAATAGGCCATCTGATCCATATGTGCAACACTCGACTAGATATTTCATTTACAATAAGTCTTGTGAACCACAACATGCATGATCCAAGAAAGGGTCATGTGAATGTAATGTATTAGATATTAAGCTATCTGAACAGAGCACTAAGGAAAGCATTGATATTTAGGAAGAATAAACTTGTTGATATTGAGGGCATTTGTAATTTTGATTGAGCAAGTTATGTTGATGACAGACGATCCATAAGGATATTGCATTTTTGTAGGTGGCAACTTCGTCTCATGGAAGAGCATGAAATAGCCATTTGTAGAAAGATCAACAATAAATATAGAATATAGAGCCACAAAATTAAAAGTTGCTGAGATGATGTGGTTGAAAGCCTTGTTAGTTGAACTCAAAGTGGACTAGAGAACTCAAATAAAGTTGTGGTGTAACAACAAGTCAACAATCAACATTGTTGATAACCCCATGCAACACGATAGAACCAAACATGTGAAGATTGATAGATTCTTCATCAAGGAGAAATTGAATAATGGATTGTTGAAACTAATTCATGTAGCTATTGGAGAGCAGGTGGCAGACGGCTTGACTAAATGACTAATTTCAATGGAGTTAGCCAGATTTTGATGGGCTTAGTGAATAGCTTTTTCCCATCTTAAAGGGGAGTGTTGAGATTTATGTATAATAAGAGGGTTTTATTGGGTTTATTTGTAATAACTTCTTTTTAAACACATATCCTGAGTGAAATACCTAATTTTTTTGTTTATTTTTTTCTTCTCTTATCAAGTTTTGGTGCATTAATGACCTCAAAACACACCTCATTCTATTTTTTATCCCCCATAATCCATCCACATTCTATTACTCCTTTATAATTAACATGTTTTCATTACAAATGCATGCTCATGCACTCATGTTCCATTAATTCATTGATCAAGATGCTTACCACTCATTTCATTATTACAATGAAGCTACACTCTCCAAATCTTCTACACCTAAATTCTAGTAATCATAATTGTCTTTTTTTGTTGTATGCACTAAGGGTCACAGTATTTTTATTCTATTATTTTGAAGCCTCTTATTGTTGAACCTTTCAATTGTTTTCTTCCTAAGTAAAATCCATTAAATCAAAAAATTTAAATGAAAAGCGAAAAAATTGTGTAAGTCTATTACAGTTCTGCATATTTCACTCCTTGGTGGGCTTGAACTTTGTATGTCCCGTTACATATTGGTAGACTAGGATTGAGTTATCTTCCTAAATGATATTGCTTACTATTGTGTTAGAATTTAAGGCATATCATTTTCCTTTATTACAAAAAGGTCTTCTTTTCTTAGCCATACTTAAACATATTGTGTTTGAACAAATATTAACTTTCAAACTAAAAAAACATAAAATTAGTTTAATATAATTTATTAATAAAAAACATAGTTTTATGATAGTTTAAAGCACATTGATCTTCTTGTTATAGGCTTTTCATTCCTCCTTCGAATATTTTTAAGTAGTGCTCAGTATTTTATTTTATTCTGAGTGAATCTCCTAAAATGAACATTCTTGAAATATATTAAGAAATCTAAAGATAAATAAGATTCACTCAATTAATTGAGATTTTTTTAAAAGATTATCTCTCTTATGATATTATAAATAATAGGGTATTGGTCCTATAAGGAATATATACATGATATTAAGATAAACCTCATCCTAAATAAATTAGATAGAAAAAAATATGATAAAATAGTTCATGAGTCTTAAAATCATTACTTTATTATTATATCTATTATCAAATAATACTTTTACACTTTGACATAATCTATTATTCCTAATGCCTCATTTAATCAAAAAATTAAAAGTATTAACATTTGTGTGGTCCATAAATACTCTCATGCATATATATTACTTTGTGGACTCCATTGAATATGGTTTCTTTCATTATCTTTAATAATTTGTTTTCAATTTTATGCATCATAGTAGGCTTACAACCATTATAGGTTTATACAATCCTTCATTCATTGGTAGCTTCGCTAATTTTTTCTTTTGGCGAGTGTTGGGACATCCAAATTTTGTCTTTGAACCTCTCACTTGGCATCAATTAACAAGCTAGGTTCTAAGTTTCACATTTCAATTCAAAATTTCTATTTAAATCCTTTGACAAAAATTTTAAAACCTCATGATTGGTATAAACACTTCGTGGTATCAACCTCACTAAGACAGGGTTTGTTTGTTCCTCCTCTACTATATAAATTTTTTTTCTAAATGATTCCTCACTCCAAAGTCTAATTCAATATTTTAAAATTTCCTCAATTTATCCTTATTGTAATACCCAATCATGACAAGTTTAGTTCCTAAAAACCTTTTTTTTTAAGTAAATCCAAAAATTAATCTCATTAGGTTTTGGATTTTTTAATTTTTTTGAACCCTATGTATAAATCTTTCTAAATCAAATACACTGATCACGAGTCCTTATCAATCCTAAACTTGACAAAATTTTCAAAACTCAAATGAAACTTAAGAACCAATCAATCTTTTTTGCAAAATCCAAATCCAAATCAAATCCTCCAATTCAATCCTATCTTTATACAAATTGCAGTTGTGAGACTATCCAGTTAAGTTCTTTACCATCAAATGTAACGTTCATGATGATTAAATCATCTGAACCTAAATCTAATCAAAATCGATTTGTTTGAAGAATCACACTATGTTTGTAATTCAATTAAAGGAAAATGTTGTGAATGTTGATATTTCATTTAGAAAAAGTTGTAACTTGGCACTCAATCACACGAATCTTTTTGATATGTGCATAATAAAGTTTTTCAATAACGTCCAAAAAACTCAAGATGATTTTGAATGTGCATTTTTTGATGCCAAAGCACAACTCATCCCATTTTTCTAACCTTATAATTCACATGCCTTCATTTATAATGCATGCCCACGTGCTCATGTTTCATTAATTTATTGATGCTTACCACTCATTTCATTATTACAATCAAGCTACTCTTACCAACTCATCTCCTAAATCCTTACTAAAAACATCTTTTTCATTGTATGCACTAAGAGCTACAATATTTCATTCAATTTGATCATTTTCTATGCTGTTATAATTATTGATTATATTATTCTTGAAGCCTCATTTTACTGAACCTTTTACATTTTCTTCCTATATTAACTCCATTAAATCTAAAGAATACTTGAACTAAATAAATTTAAAAACTAAATGAAATGAGAAAAAATTGGATTTAAGTAGTTATCTGATTTATTTAAATCATTTCTGACATTTGTTTGGATTTACATTAAATCAATAGGTAGATCCTACTAAAAATCTAGTCAGTATCAAAAAACAAATATGAATCATCATCCTCTTTTCGCTCCAATTATTCAACAAAATTTTTTGACAAACACTAATCTTTATTATCTTTTAATCCTTGCGCTCTGAATCTTTCACGGCGCATAAATATTGATTAGGTGTAAACAAAAGAGAAAAATGAAAATAAAAGTGAAAGTTACAACTAATTATCCTCAACAACCTGGCCGAAGAGAAAAATCTTATAACCTATTAAATTAGGGAGCAATAAACTAATGATAGCAGAAACTTAAGCTACGAAGTTTGTACCATAGAAATTGAATTTATTTCATTTTATTAATTTCCTTCAATCCAAACAAAGTCATAAACAAATCCTTTAAATAAAATCTTATAAAATATTTCTTATAATCAACATTTTAAATGTAGAAATTTAAGTTTTTGGAAGAGAAAAATCTTATAACCTATTAAAATAGGGAGCAATAAACTAATAATGGCAGAAACTTAAGCTACAAAGTTTGTACCATAGAAATTGAATTTACTTCATTTTATTAATTTCCTTCAATCCAAACAAAGTCATAAACAAATCCTTTAAATAAAATCTTATAAAATATTTCTTATAATCAACATTTTAAATGTAGAAATTTAAGTTTTTGGGAATATAAATCTCAAATCCTTAAGTATTTATCAACACAAGTCTCATTATAGGAATAAAAAAAAAATGAACTCATCACAATATACATCAAACTATACTCCATGATAAAAAATTACTATTAACAAACACTAACAACTTTTTTATGATAAATAGTGATAAAAGCAAGCCACTAACATTTATATTTCAAGTAATGATTTAAAGAACTGAATCAAATCACAAGACAACCAATGACAAACTTTCCTAAACAGGAATTCCATATAAACAAAATATGAAGCTCCTTCTAAGCTTTTCGTTTTCATGTAGGAGTCAGTAACTGACCCACATCCAGCGCTGGAAAGACGAAATCAAAAGAGAATACACCCACAGCAACTGCCACCATCAGAATCCCCAACCACCACCGACTCTGCATCCCCTGTCTCTCTCCCGTCACCTCATCCTTCTCCCCCAAGCCATCATCATCAATACCAAAAGAACTCGATCCCTCGTCCACATTCTCGTCCCAGGAAAACGAGACAGACGAGGACGACGAGGACGAGCAGCCATCAAAGGGAACAAATTGGGATTCTATTTCCGCGGCTGTGGCTTTCTTATCGTAGGCCTCGAGGAACCTCTGTACTGGTTGGGCTGCGCGCTGTAGAGAAAAGATGAGTTTTTTGGGGGACATTTGGAGAAATCCGTGAGAGGCAGATGGACGGAGATGTTCGACGGAGTGGCTACGGAGGTGGTGAGGGATGGAAGTATCGTAGTTGTCCAAGTCGGGGAGGTGGTGGTATTGTTGTTGGAGCCAGATGCGGATGTCTTGAGATGTTGGCATGGTGCGTTGGTGAGATTTGGTTTTCTGGCGAGGGAGAAGTGGAGTGAGAAATTTGGGGATGAAGGAAGTGGGGATTCGGAAAGAAGGGGTATTTGAAATTTGAAGCTGATTGAGGTTGGAGGCGTTGGTGTAACGGACTTGTGCGTGTGCAGTAACTGCTTCAGCGGATATGCCGTGGAATTGTAGGCGATATGGTTAGTTATATAATGTAAGCGATCATGCAATCATTCAATAAATTGAAGGGATGGTTTCTTCATAAAGCGATGTTTTGGCCAAATTGTGTCATAATTAAATCAGTATATTTTAATTTTTGCTCCTTTCATATGAAGTAAAAAATAGCAGTCTAGAAGACTTTTTTTTCCTTAATGTTGGTGTTGTTTTCTCCTTCTATATCATTTTTCAATCATATTTTCGTATTATATTTGAAGATTTACATGCATATCACTCAATTTTCATGTATTTACATATCAAACAGGTGACTTCACTTTTTAGAATCACACCACTTTACCTATACATGAAAACGTGTATTTCACTGATAATAATTAAAATTATGATTTTTATTGGTGTGATATGAAAGATTTAAGTTTAGCAAATGTAAAAAAGCAAACTTTAGTTGTTAGGTATGTAAACACAAAGGAATTGGGTGGTATAACTGTAAATGCCCCATTTATTTTTCTGTAGTTCTGGCTTTGGCATAGAGGCCGCACTAGCTCTTGGAAGAGAGGGAATTAAAAAAAAAAAAAAAAGGAAAAACCAAAAGGAATACATTTCGGATATCCTTTGCTATAGATGCGTATAGGAATATAAATATATGATTTGCTCCCTATGGGACAACTAATATAATCGTAAGAGAGAGCAGCTTCATGATTTCAGAAAAACAGCTACAGATTTATTATGTTACATTATTTGTACATGTATAACTATCTATTTATAGTTGATAGTTGAGATGGTTGGTCGTTACATATGTAATTCAAGGTTGAGAGAATTAAATAAGTTTGTTATAGAATGACATAATATTGTTATGTATAACTAACCCATGTACTTACAAAACCCATCAGATCAAAAATCCATTGCTTGGAATGTTAATTTGTGTCTGTTTTGATGATTTTCGATAGAAGATTGACTTTGATGAGTATGTATGCCACTTGATCAAGTGTTGATATGTGGTTAACTATAATTAATATATTTGAAATGTGATCTTGAATGCAGAGAATGTCTATTTTAATATGCTTGGTTCGGACATGAAAAGTAGGTTTTGTAGTTAAAAAAATTGTAGAGGTATTATCACAGTATATGGGAGCGAGTGCACTGTCTGAAGCACCGAGTTTATGAAGTGATCTTCTTAGCCAACTTGTTTCTGTAATAGTTATCAATAGAGCTATATACACTATCACAGTAAATAATATTGCAGCAATGGCTTGCTTATGTACATTCCATGGGCTCAGTGTGTTCCTCAGAAAGCTACAATAACTTGTAATTGAGTGTGTATTAGAAGGTTTTTTTTCCCAAGTTGAGTCTGAATATGCATTAGCTTTAGTTTTCCCCTATTAATTGGATGACTATCATTTAAATTACGCTGCAAGCATCTAAACATTCATTTGATTAAAGAATAATGTTCTTGTGTCTAATCCTGCATATGTTGACTTGCTTGATTTACAACATAAGCATAATTGTAGGTTAGTAATGTATTGGATTGCTCTTGCCAATCAAAGATAGAGTTTAGGATCATAGTAAACTTCTTGGGAATTAAATTGTGGTTATATTTTAAGAAGAAAAAGTGGTTGCCTCAGTTTGTAGTCCGCCATTCCTGCAATGTGAAGGAGAGTGATAATAGTTTGTGTATAGTTTAGAAGTTGTCCATTTTTGGTTGTGTGAACTTGGATTCAGTAGATATAATTTGTAGTTCTTTTTTTTTTGAAATTATTTGTGAAAACTTTGATTTATTGTGCCAACGTATATATCATCATTCCCTATTATTAGTGTTGTGAGATATGTGCTTCCTGGCATAGAAATGAGACGCAAAGAACACAAGCAAACACAGATCGTTTACGTGGTTCGATCCAACTGGATCTACGTCCACAGAAGGGAATCAATCAAATAGTTCACCAAGGCAAAAGAAATGGAGAATACATAGCTTATACATAGAGATGAGCCCTCATCTTCCTTCTATGGCCTCCCTCTCATGCGACACCTTGATACAAGGCCTCAAGATGCTCTCCTTCTCTCAAACTCTCTAGCTATTCTCTCCTCCTTTGTGGTAGCTTAAGATCTCTTCCCTTGCTCCTCCTTCGTGATAACTTAAGATCTCTTCCCCTTGCCCTCCTAAGCCTCACACCCTCTCTATTTATAGAAGCAAGAGAGTGGTAGGTGGGAGGTAGGTGAGCGGTAGGTGAGCGGTAGGTGAACGATAGGTGAGATGTGGTAGGTGAGCGGTACCACATTACAGAAATGCTATTTTACCTTAGTTCAATAATTGGGGGTTAAAATAACAATTCTCCACCTTGACCCTCAATTAAGAAGCTTCAAAGTAAAGATTCCCTCCACCTGGCCCCTGAGGGGCCTTCAGCCCTTGCTTGAGTTTGCTAAGTCCAAACAGTACATGGACTTAGCAATCACGGTTCTTCCGATAAGAGAGTACAGCCCCTTTTTCCTGACTCATTGAATCTGATGCAGTCATTCTCTGCCTTGAATGAGCATCCGCTTGACTCCAGCGTACCTAAAGAAATCAGATTTTATTTGAGCTCTGGTACGTACTGACATTTTTCAGTACTCGTTCAACTCCATCAAACATCCTTATCCTGATTGATACACTTCCAACAACCCTGTGGGCTTTATTGTCTCCCAGTAGAACGGACCCATCATTTTCCTGTTGCAGTGCCTCGACTAGTCTTTGTGAGGACACATGTGGAAAGAACACCCTGAGTCGAAGATCCACTCCACTGGATTCAGATTTTGTGATCACCAGGGCCTCAGTAGAATCGTAGTCATCAAAGGTTACGCTTGCTTCTCCTGATTCTTCTGGCTCTTCTTGGTACTTATTCTTCCTTTCTGGGCAGTTCCTCTTGAAATGACCGTCCTTGTGACAATAATAGCACTTGAAAGATCCTCTTGATGACTGATTCACGCCATCCTTGCTTGACCTTGATCTGTACTGACCATTTCTTGAATCTTTCATGTCTCATCTTCCTTTGACAATAAGACTGTCTTCGCTGACTTCCTTGTCCCTGTCATGCTTCCTCTGAAGTTCTTTCGCTCTAATCAGAGATTGGACCTCCTCCAGAGTAATAGTCTGCACCCTTCCATAGAGCATCACATCCTTGAAATGCTCGTAGCTCTTAGGAATAGAGTTTAGCAACAGCAGTGCCTTGTCCTCATCGTCCATCTTGACGTTGATGTTCTCGAGGTTGTCGATGACCTTGTTGAACTCGTAGATCTGCTCTGAGACGGATTTGTCTTCATGCATTTTGAAGGAGTATAGGCGCTGCTTCAGAAAGAGCCTATTAGCCAGAGACTTTGTCAGATAGAGTACCTTGAGTTTGGCCCAAAGTGCTTGAGTCGTTGTCTCCCTCAACACCTCCCTCAGAACTTTATTGCCCAGGCTCAAGATTATCAAACTGTGAGCCTTGTCCAACATGCCGATCTTCTCCTTCTCGGTCATGTCAGCTGGCAATGCCGCCGACCCTTGCAAGGCTTCTACAACAGCCTGTTGAACCAATAGAGCTCTCATCTTTACTCTCCATAGGTCAAAGTCGTTCTTCCCATTGAATTTCTCAATGTCGAATTTGACGAAACTCATTGTCGTGGCTAGGATTTCTTCAAATAAATTCTACCTGCTACCCTTCCAAGAACTAGGCTTCTCCCCGCGAACTCCACTGCCTTCGCCAACCAAACAAAGAGCTCTGATCCCTTCTGGCAGAGATCACACCTGTTCACCGAAGAAAACTTCATGTTCTGTGCTCTCGCCTCCTTCTCGCAAGCACTCCTCGGTGTCCAGCGGAACAAATCAGGAATTCCTCCTCTGCCTCTTGCACGAGAATAACTGTCTCTCCAGAGCCGTCGCACCTTGTCAAACTGCTCAGGTCCTCCTGCTTCGCGAACTCCCGAATAGGGAACTCCTCGAACCCTTCTCTGTGGGATCTCCACCTCTTCCCTTTGGTCGAGCTGCTTGCAAGACCGAAATCCTCTGCTGGCAGCCCTATCGCAAATTTTTGGCCCTCGCTCGATGACTATTCCTCCTCCGTCTCGCCAAACCGCACAACCTGCGGTGCGAATCCAGTCGATCAAAGCTTCCACTGCTCACTGAATCTGTCGCGATTCGGATGACTGCAACGCAATCCGCTTGCTCCTCTATTCGTGAATGTCGAACTCCTCTTCTTCGTCGCTGGCCGCGAACACCTTTACGCGTTCTCCTCTAGCCAAGAAGTATGAATCTTCTCACAGACGGCGCCAATTGTTGTGAGATATGTACTTCCTGTCATAGAAATGAGACGCAAAGAACACAAGCAAACACAGATCGTTTACGTGGTTCGATCCAACTGGATCTACGTCCACGTAAGGGAATCAAACAAATAGTTCACCAAGGCAAAATAAATGGAGAATACATAGCTTATACAAAGAGATGAGCCCTCATCTTCCTTCTATGGCCTTCCTCTCAAGCGACACTTTGATACAATGCCTCAAGATGCTCTCCTCCTCTCTAACTCTCTAGCTATTCTCTCCTCTTTTGTGGTAGTTTAAGATCTCTTCCCTTGCTCCTCCTTCGTGGTAGCTTAAGATCTCTTCCCCTTGCCCTCTTAAGTCTCTCTATTTATAGAAGTAAGAGAGGGGTAGGTGGGAGGTAGGTGAGCGGTAGGTGAACAGTATGTGAGCGGTAGGTGAGATGAGGTAGGTGAGCGGTACCACATTACAAAAATGCCCTTTTACCTTAGTTCAATAATTGAGGGTCAAAATAACAATTAGAATGTCATCCACTTTAGATAATTTAAAAAAATTTGTGTCTTCATTTGACTGAAAAAATAAAGATGGATGAATTGTGCTTCGATTAAGTTCATGTTTTTTAAAGTGTCCCTAGAAGGTTAAAAACTATTTTCTGAGTGTTTGTTTTAATCCACGATAGCTTTGCATTGTAAGCAAATATATGTGGGATATATATAATTTTTAAATTCCTGTGGATCCTTCACGTAGACAAAACCATTTAAGTCCCCATGTAAGAAATCTTTAATTTTTTTAATTATTTAGTTTTTAAGTTGTGATATATAACCTATGTTCACATAATTCTAAATGTGAAAATTTTTTGCAACTGTGCAAAAATTTGCATTATAACTTATGTTATAAACTTGATTGAATCCATAAGCAACTAATCTAATTTTATATATGGCAACCATGTCGTTCAAGTGATGTTTTGTGTAGAAGGTCCATTTACTTTCAAGAACTATTTAATTATTGAGAAGTGGAACAAATTCCCATTTTTCTTTTCTTCGAAGAGCCGAAAACTCTTGTGACATAAATTTTTTTTAAAGAGCAATATACCCTTATGACAATGCTTATCTCTACTTTGGTAGCTGTATGGCTTGAGCAAAGGTAGAAAGATCATGTGTTGAAGTAGCTTGGTAAATGAGATTCTTTATTTATTAGGTATTTTTTATTCTTGCATGTAGTTTTATTTTCAGGGGATGTTTTGGATATGTGGTTGGTGGGGATGAAATGGTGATTTCAATTTTATCATTTTTTTATAATTAGATTGCAGTAATGAAGGTTTGTTGGTTGAGATATTTATGGTGGTGTATCAGATGTTTGAGTATTACAAGAAGTTGGTGTGAGAGGTAAAGGAGGTGCGTACAATGTATTTTTTGATGAAGTAGGCTTGGAAGGTGTTGTTTTGTATAAGGGCGTGAGAGATAAATGATTTGTGTAAGATGTATTTGTTGATGAAGTATGCATTGATGGTGCTTTGTATATAAAATGTGTTTCATCAATTATCACATGCTTTGATATAATATTTTTTCTGTAGTACAATTACAGCACCTGAACCCCTTCTTAGTGGAGGAGTGTCAAAGGAATACAAAATGAGAGGATTTGGGAAAAGGTTTTGTCATTGTTTGTGTTTTTTGCCATGGAAAAAAGAATGTCACAGATATTTTCTCAGACGAGGATAACTGGGTTCCTTATTATATAAAAGCAAATATGGAGATTGATTGGGAATAATTGTTATAATAGTATTTTTATAAGATATGGTTCTACTAATGTTGCATCAAACCAAATCGTAAGAAAGATTTGCATTCCCTTAGACGAGTACACTGTTGGAACCATTTTTTGGCTTATATTGATGGCATTATAATTTTCCAAAGTTCTCCTAAGCTTTTGCGTGCATAGCTGTTAGTCAAGCCTAACAATTTTAAAAAATTTTGGCCAGGCGCTATAGCTCCAAACTCTATGCTGCAACCCTGCATACAATAAGGCATGTATCTGACGTCTAGCCATCATAGCTTATAGAGCCATGGTGCCTGACCCGACGCTTTGGCACATACTTAATCCATTTAATACATTCATTGTTACTCAAATGCATTGAAATATGAGGCGCCTGACCCTAGTTTTGGAGTTGCAACACCCCACAAAAAATGTTAATGAATAATGTTCAGAGGAGTTCTTATCAAGGTAAACTGCTGAAACTCCTAATCTTCTATAAATATGGGAAGAGATTGATTGGCTTTGTATGCTAAATTTCTCATAAAAGAGCACTGCCACATGTTCTCTCATCCTAAAAAGTTCTTCCTTCTATTTTCCCAAAATGATGCCTTTGAGAAGACATCACTGGTCGGAGGAAGAATTTAATAAAGAAATGATGTTTCTTTTGCTTTTCTTTGTTTTATTTTACTTCTAGTTTATGTAGTGGACCTTCATTGGCTTTCTTATGACTATATCCCTCGAGGGTTCTTCATTATTATTTTGTGTGTCCCCATGCGAGGGGATTAATCTCAT